>PVKV010006066.1:9108-38867 GCA_004027835.1 Alouatta palliata
GAGGCGGAGGTTGCGGTGAGCCGAGATCGCGCCACTGCACTCCAGCCTGGGTAACAAGAGCGAAACTCCGTCTCAAAAAAAAAAAAAAAAAAAAAAAAAAAAGTCTTTAATCTATTTTGAGTTGAGTTTTTATGCGGTGTAATATGAGAATCTAATTTCATTATGCTGCATTTGGATATCCAGTTTTCCCAGCACCATTTATTGAAGAGATTGTTCTTTCCTTATTGTGTGTTCATGGCATTTTTGTCAAAATCAGTTGACTGTAAATGTGTGTATTTATTTCTGGGCTCTCTGTTCCATTGGTCCATATGTCTGTCTTTATGTTAGTATCATGCTATTTTGATGACTACAAATTAGTAGCAGATTTTGAAATCACATAGTGTGATGCGCCCCATCTTGTTTATAGTTATTTAGGTCTTCTGGGTCTTTTAAAGTTCTATATGAATTTTAAGATTTCTTTCTATGTTACTGAAAAGTGTCATTAGACTTTTGATAGAAATTTGATTGACTCTGCAGATTGATTTGGATAGCATGAACATTTTAACAATATTAATTCTTCCAGTCCATGAACATGGAACATCTTTCAATTTACTAATGTCTTCTTCAATTTATTTTGCCAACATTTTATAATTTTTCATGTACACATCTTTCAACTTTTTGGTTAAATTTATTTCAATTATTATTATTTTTATAGTGATTCTAAACAGAATTGTTTTCTTGATTTTTTGATAGTTTATTGTTAGTGTATAGAAATATGACTAATTTTTGTATGGTAATTTTGGATATTAGAACTTTACCAAATATGTTTATTAGTTCTAACAGCTTTTTTTTTTTTTTTTTGGCAGGGGTTGGGGGGAGAGAGACTTTAGGATTCCTGTATATAAGATCACACATCTATAAACTGAGACAATTTAACTTCTTCCTTTCTACTTTGGATTACTTGTATTTCATTTTATTGCTTAATTACTTGGGGTAAGACTTCCAGTATGATGTTGAGTAGAAGCAGCAAGAGTAGAAATTCTCATCTTATTCCCAACCTTAGAGGAAAAGCTTTTGACTTTTTGCCATTGAATCTGATGTTAGCTGTGGGCTTGTCATGTATGGTCTTTATTGTGTTGAGAGTTACATTCTTTCTGTAACTAATTTGTTGAGAGTTTTTATCATAAAAGGATGTTGAATTTTGTCAGTTTTTCTTCATGCACTGAGATGATAATATATTTTTGTTAATGTAGTTATTTGCATATGTTGAACCATCCTTGTATCTCAGGGATAAATCCCACTTGATCAAGGCAGATGATTTTTTTAATGTGCTGTTGAATTTGGTTTGCTAGAATTTTGTTAAGGAATTTTGCATCTATGTTCATCAGGGTTATTGGCCTGTAGTCTTCTTTTCTGGTAATGTCTCAGTGTGGCTTTGGTATAAGGGTAATGTTGGCTTCATAAAATGAGTTTGAAAATATCCCCTCCTCTTCATTTTGCTTCAGAAGAGTTTGAGAAGGATCAGTGTTAGTTGTTTAAATGTTTGGTAGAGTTTAGTAGTAATCTGTTCCTGGGATTTTCTTTGATGGAAAACTTTTTTTTTTTTTTTTTTTTTTTTTTGAGACGGAGTTTCGCTCTTGTTACCTAGGCTGGAGTGCAATGGTGCGATCTTGGCTCACCGCAACCTCCGCCTCCTGGGTTCAAGCAATTCTCCTACCTCAGCCTCCCGAGTAGCTGGGACTACAGGCACGTGCCACCATGCCCAGCTAATTTTTGTATTTTTAGTAGAGATGGGGTTTCACCATGTTGACCAGGATGGTCTCGATCTCTTGACCTCGTGATCCACCCGCCTCGGCCTCCCAAAGTGCTGGGATTACAGGCGTGAGCCACCGCGCTCGGCCGATGGAAAACTTTTATTTCTTATTCAGTCTCTTTGCTCATTATTGGTTTGGTCATATATTCTATTTCTTCATGATTCAGTCTTATTAGACTGTATGTGGCCAGGAGTTTATTTCATCTGGGTTATTCATTTTGTAGGTCTATGATTGTTCATAGTAGTCTTTTGTGATTCTTCATATTTCTGTGGTATGAATTGTAATGTCTCTTCATTTCTGATTTTATTTATGTCTCTCTTTTTTATTTGGTTTTTAAAGTAATTTCACTATCTGTGTTAAATTTCTCATTTTGGTTGTTTATTGTCTTCCTAATTTAAAAAAATGATTTCTCTTTATTTTCCTTTACTTTGTGAAGCTTTAAAAGCAGTTATGTTGAATTATTTTTCAGACTGTTTATATACCTCCATTTCTTTGGGGTCAGCAACTTGGAAATTACTGTGTTCTTTTAGTGGTATGATTCCTTGGTTTTTCATTGTTTCTTGTTATCCTCTTGTTGATGTCTGCACATTTGGTGGAGCAGTAATCCCTTTCAAATTTCATTGGCTAATTTCAGTGTGGAAAGATTTTCTCTTTTGGGGCATGATGGTGCTTCGTAATTCTTGTGGCCCAGACTGCCACAAGGATTAAATGGGATGGATTGGGTGGGTGGGATGGATTGGTTCTGGCAACAGTGGGATGCAGATGTATAGTGTTTGTGTGGCCCTGTTAGCTGAAGTGAGTGGTGACACAGGTTTCAGGGATCCTTAGTGGCCAATGCTGTGGATGTTTGTAGTGGCAGCAAGGGTTGTTGGGTTTATTGCTGGTGATGGCTGCTAGGCTCTTCTTATTTTTCTCCTGCAGGGGAAGTTGTGGCTTACGGAATCCCATTTAACATGGGTCTGTCTTGTGTGCTTCCTCTCGGTGTTGGTGGCACAAGTGTATTATGGGTGGCACCTATTGTACAGTCATGTAACTGAGGCCTGGAGCATGGGCACACATGAAGGAACTATGATTCTGGGATCCAGAATGATAATGACACTGGTGCCTAGGATGAAGGCGCTCCTGCCACCACATAGGTTACAGTGCTAGAGGTGTGAATGCTTTGAAGCAGCCAGGAGCCAAGAATGGGAGCATAGATATATGCAGAGTTACAATGGCTATAGAGTTGGGGTGGGGACTAACTCTCTGTAGAGGATGAACTGGTGCCCAAAGTGTGGGCATGCTCAGACAGACTTTGGCTCCAGGGCCTGGAGTGTGAACTAGTTTGCTCTAGTAATGGCCCAGTGTCTGATACATGGGTGGGTGCAGGGCAGTCACAGACACTGGGTCTGAGTGTAAGCCCTCAAGGAGAAGCTGCAGTTTGGGGTTTGTATGGTGTTGAGGAGGTGGCGGCTGCTTTTCCAAAGCAGCTCAATAGCGTCTGCTTCTTGCAGGTGGACAGAGTACAGTTGTGTCTCCCTTTCTAAGATTTCCTGGTGGGAATGGCTTTTGGTTATCTTAGTGGCATAAATGCCAGTGTTCTCTGCAAAGCAGGGATCATGGTGGTTACCACCACATGGCTGATCTAATTGCCTCAACCTTTCCTCTTTGTTCCTAACCATCTCCTGGCATCTCAAGTATGCAGATATCACCAGCAATCCTTTGTGTGTGATTATTCTCCATGTTCTTGCTCCTCTGTATTGCTGCAGATTCTTTAATGGGCCCTTGAGCCCTCTCAGAGCTATTTTGGTTTGTGGATGGCTATATATATATAATATATATTTATATATAATATATATTAAATACATAAAATATATATAGCTGTGTATATATATAATATATATTATTTATATATATTATATATATTATTTGTATATATATTTGGTGATGGGGATGAAGGCTAATATCTTTCTTACTTCATAATCTTGGTAGTATCTCAGAAAGCTTTCTTATATCACATAATTTATGTCTTTGCAGAGCCAGCCAGCCACTTTGTCGGTCATTGGGGCAGATAATCCATGGGTGCCAGGAACAACGTGACTGAGTTTATTTTATCTGGCCTTTTTCAGAACAGAGAGATGCAGCATGCATGCTTTGTGATATTTTTCCTCTTTCATGTGCTCACTGTCCTGGGGAACCTTCTGGTCATCACCACTGTCAATTCCAGCAAGACCCTGAAGTCTCCCATGTATTTCTTCCTGAGCCACTTGTCTTTTGCTGACGTATGTTATCCATCCGCTACCATACCCAAGATGATTGCTGACACTTTTGTGGAGCATAAGATCATCTCCTTCAATGGCTGCATGACCCAGCTCTTTTCTGCCCACTTCTTTGGTGGCACTGAGATCTTCCTCCTTACAGCCATGGCCTATGACGGCTATGTGGCCATCTGTAGGCCCCTGCACTACACAACTATCATGGACCGCCGGAAGTGTGGCCTGCTAGCTGGGGCCTCCTGGTTAGCTGGCTTCTTGCATTCCATCCTGCAGATCCTCCTCACGGTTCAGCTGCCTTTTTGTGGGCCCAATGAGATAGACCACTTCTTCTGTGATGTTCATCCCTTGCTCAAGTTGGCCTGTGCAGACACGTACGTGGTGGGTCTCATTGTGATGGCCAACAGTGGCATGATTTCTTTAGTTTCCTTCTTTATCCTTATCATTTCCTATGTTGTCATCTTACTGAACCTAAGGAGCCGGTCATCTGAGGGCCGGCGTAAGGCCCTCTCCACATGTGGCTCACACGTAATCACTGTCCTTTTGGTTCTCGTGCCCCCCATGTTCATGTACATTCGCCCCTCTACCACCCTGGCTGCTGACAAACTTATCATCCTCTTTAACATTGTGATGCCGCCTTTGCTGAACCCTTTGATCTATACGCTAAGGAACAACAAGGTGAAAAATGCCATGAGGAAGCTGTTTAAGGTCAAGAGGAGCTTAGGAGAGAAGTGACACTCCAGAGACTCTCAGTCCAGCCAGGAAATTGGGAGACTTTCCATCTTGTAGCATCTACAATAGACTTTGTATTTCCAGTTTGATGTTTGCAATGGAAACTGTCATCCTAGCCCTTGTTGTTATAATAATCCCACATGTTCTTTCAATCCTTTATTCATTAAATACATATTGAATGTTTACAGTGAGTGAGAACACAAATAAAAGTAAGACACAGTCTTTCCCTCAAGGAGAGTACAGTCCAGGAAGCTCATAGGGTGATATTTAAGAGCTCATTCAGGAAACCTGTGAGGGCCTGTGAATGAGGGAGTGTCTTGAAAGTCCAGGTATCTCATTGATAAATGAATAAAATTACTGCATAATTCCTTTGTGTTGGCTGACACAGTGCTCAATGAAATTCGTTCTTTTAAGAATAAAAAGCTACTTTACTCTTATCCCTTCATGCTCTCAGCAGGCAGATAAAAAAATAAATAATAAATAATGTGGAGAGGTTAAGGGATTTACTCAAAGTTACACTTTAACTCCAGAGCAGGGTGAGGGCTAGAATACAGCTCCCTAAGTTAGCTTTCAGGGCTTTTCTCACCTCAGGATCTCTTGATAAAGTGTGAGCAAATGGACACCAAACAGGAATGACCAGGAACTTCTGAAGGACCAAGGAATGATAGTGATGATGACTTGGGATGATGAAGAGAGGAGCCAGGAAGAACACGTTGTCAACACTTCTTTCGGTGGTGCTGATTTTTCTCTCCAGCAAAACAGCTGACTGCTGCCCTCTTTAGCCCCTGTTGCTTTGCTCCATTTTGTCACTGGAGGGAGCCAAGTTTGTGCAGGATGCAATTAGAAGAGCTGGATTCGGTATCTCTCTTAAACATTCATGGGTCATTTAACCTCATTGGGCCTCAATTTCCATATTTACAGAAGGAGACATTGATAATATCAGCTTCAGAAGGCTGTGAGAAGACCTGTAAGACTTTGTAAAGACCTACATCAAAGTCTGTTGTTGGATGGTGGCTGCTAGCTCTGTTTTTAAATAATATCTTCTATTCCTCTTTCTCTTCCTATTCACCCCTCTATCCCTGCCTTTCTCTCAAAGCCCTGGTTACCAAACTATCAGATTATTTCATGTACTCCAAAAATGTCTATTGAACACTTAGCATGTGCTGGGTGATATTCCTGGGGCTAGAAATACAGCAAAAAGGAAAGCAGACAAAACTCCTTGTAATCGTGGAGTTTACATTTTAGTGTGCGATAAAAGAGTGAGCCTTATTGAATTCTTCCGATCTGCAGACACTCTCCTAAATGTTTTAATTGCATTAACTCCTTTAATCTGTTCAACAACTTCATGAATGAGATGTAATCACCAGGAATGTGATGAGGTTCAGTGAATGTGGTGGTAATAAAGAGGAGTCATTAGACTATCTAATACAGAACAAACACACATGCAAATGTTGATCCTGATTCTGAAAAAATAATAGCAATAAAATGGTAGTTGATACCTTGAAAGCATAATATTCTCAGAAGTTTTTATACATCAGCTTAATCTGTTGAATAAATAACCCCCTTTTAAAACTCCTTGGAACAATGTGGGAACATGAATGGTTATTCAGGTTTAAAGGTAAGTAGAGATACAGACAGGTTAACTAATACATAGGTCACACACAGGACTTCTGATTGCTAGTTTAGTGCTCTTTCTACTACTGCCTTCATACAGTATTTTAAAGTAGAGTGATAGTGATATGCGTGTCTTACACATGTATACAGGCATATATGTATATATATTCATGTAAATGAAGACAGGTATATAAGGGCATTTTTGAGAACATATGGATGCATACATATCAACATGTATCTACTAGGTAAAATTTCAAAGTTTAGTTTATTCAGTTCTAACAATGAGTTATCATGCATCTGAAAATTCTACTCTTTTCTTTCTTTCTTTTTTTATTTTTTTTTGAGACAGAGTTTTGCTCTGTCACCCAGGCTGGAGCACAGTGCAATCTCAACTCACTGAAACCTCCACCTGCTAGGCTCAAGTAATTCTCGTTCCTCAGCTTCCCTAGTATCTGGGACCACAGGCATGTGCTGCCACATCCAGCTAATTTTTGTATTTTTAGTAGAGATAGGGTTTCATCATGCTGGCCAGGCTGGTCCTGAATGCCTGACTTCAAGTGATCTGCCCGCCTTGGCCTCCCAAAGTGCTAGTATTACAGGTGTGAGTTACCACGCCTGGCCTCCACTCCTTTCTTTGAGGAAATTGAAGCACTTACATCATGGATTTGTCAGATCAGAGGTGACTGGAAAGCAATTACTCAGGAATCCCACTCTTTGCCTAGACTTCTGTTTACAGAAGATTGACCACCTCAGGAAGCATTTGAGGATGTGGAATCGTAGGTGTGCTTGCTTGGTATGGCAGATGGTTCTTCCTGCTTCATGCTGAGGTGAGAAAAGAGGGAGAAATTGGGTTGGAGGAAGTGGATCACATACTTCAGGGGAGAAAAGACATCTGAGTTTCAGTTGCAGGTGAGGAGACTGGGTAAGTACTAGAGGAGGAGCTGTGTAAGGTATAAGAACTTGGCATTAAGAGATGAGGCTGCTGTATGATACAGTGGAAAGTACACTGGATGGAAAGTCAGGAAACAGGATTCTAGGTGCAGGGCCATCCGCACTTCCATCCAAGTTCTCAGAGCTTCCAGTTCCTGATGTACACAATCAAGGAGATTGGTTCCAATCTCTAAGGACCTTCAGCTCAGACATCCTATGATTCTATTTTGTTCAGGAATATAGACTACATGAAATCTGGGTCAATCTTATTTTTTTTCCTCATTTTAGTGACATACTTCCTTAGAATTATTTTTAGGTGATTTTATAGAAAGAAAATATTACATATAGTTACCATAGATTTATGGAGTTGACACAATTATCACAAGAGGGCAAAACATCAAATTAAGAAGATTTAATTGTATTTATCTGTACTCTTCTTCCTTAAGACACAACCCATTTTAATGTTCCTACTATAAGTATTCTGAAAGTTACTAGTAGATGAAGCTCATTGACTGGTCACTCAGATACTCTGTCAGTATATTTACTCTTCAGTACTGAGTTTTCCTGAAGGACTTCTCAGTTATAAATATAAACAAGATGTAATTGTTATTATACATTTACTTATTCTGCTGTGGTTGGAGAGAGAGCAGAGAAAGGATATGGTGGTAGGTATGGTACTGGGGAAGGGACCATGAACTCCTTCTTGGAAGGTCAAAGTGTCCGCAGTGAAGGTGGAAAAAGAAGGTAGGCTAGAGGTGAGAAGGAGTCCCATGGCTGATTTCTTTCATAAAAGGTTTAAAAATATTACTTCTTAAAAATGTTTGGAACAAATAATATATGTATTATTTAATATATGTAATAAGTAATAAATAAAATTATATATTAATATGTTATAAAATATAATTATTTAATAATCATCTATGAATTTGTTATCAACTTAAGAACATTCTTAATAATTTGCATCATATGTGTCTTCTGTATTCTATTTCTTTGCCTTCACAGTGATAACCAATATACTCAAGTTTGGTTTATGACTTCCTTACTTTAGGAAAATAGCTTTAACATATGTATATATACACCTAACCAATATATTGCTTATTTTTTCTTATTTCTAATTTTATCAAAATGGTGTTATACATTTGTAGTCTTCTGACATGCTTTTTTCACTTAACATAATATTTCGAAAATTTATCTTTATTGTTGCATGTAATTGTATTTCATCATTTTTACTATTGCACAAGATTTCATTGGGTGAATATGCCATAATTGTTTTACTATTCTTTATAAATATACCTTGGTTGTTTCCATATTTTTCAGGTAGATGAGTGCTGTTATGAACATTCTTGTATGTGTGAAAAAGTTTTCCTGGGGCATATACCTAGGGATTGAATTGCTATGTTGAAGGATATGCAAATGTTCAGCTTTACCAAAAAAAATGCCAAATTGTTTTTGAAAGTGGTTGTACCAACATTCACTCCCTACAGCAATGTATAAGAGATTCTGATGACGTACATTCTTGCCAACACATGGCATGGCCAAACCATCTTAACATTTTCGCTGATCTTGAGGGTACACATATTACACCTTGTGTCTTAGTCCCCTTGGGCTGCTATAATAAAAATGCTATACACTGGGTGACTCAAACAACAAATAGTTACTTCTCACAGTTCTAGAGGCTCCAAATTAAGTCCAAGATTAAAGTACTGGCAGCTTTGATGTCTGCTGAGCTGGGGGCCTGCTTCCTGGTTTATGGATGGCCATCTTCTTTCTGAGTCCTCACACGGTGGTAGGGGTGAAGGTGCTCTCTAGAGTTTCTTTTATAAGAACATTAATCCCATTTATGACAGCTCCATCCTGATAGCCTAATCACCTCCCAAAGGCCCACCTCTAAATACCATCACGTTGGGGGTTAGGATTTCAACATATGAATTTTGCAAAAGTTGGGGGTGATGGGGGGTGTGGGGAGAAGTAATAAACATTCAGTTTATGGCACCCTCTCTGTAGTATATAATTCTATGACTACTAATGAGATGGAGCAAAATTTTCTATGCTTCTTCTCATATGTGCTTCCTTTTCTGTAAATTGCCTATCATATCTTTTGCCCCTTATTCTATTGATTTATTCGAATTAAAAAATAAATTTCTAAGAGTTTTGTGCATATTTGGACTAATCCTTTGTCAGTCATATATCAGCTATAAGATTAACTTGTGGCTTATCTTTTCAGTTTATTCTGTGCCACACATTTTTAATTTCAATGTAGTTTAAAATTTTCTGTTGTTAGTGCTTGTTTAAGAAATGTCTTAAATGTCTTTCTTAAGTCAGCGTCAGGAAGATATTAACTGATATTTTATTCCAAAAATTTAAAGTTGTGCTGTTCATTTAAGTTTGACTTCAAATTGATTGTTGGAAATTGTTTGAGGAAAGGATTCAATTTTATCCGCCCCAGATGTATAACCAAACATTCCATCATCATTTATTGAGTAGTCTTTCTTTTTTTCGTTAGTCTGCAATGTTGGTTCTGTCATATATATTATTTCTGCATTTGTATGAGTCTGGTTCTGGGCCAACCTTACACTGTCTTATTTACTGTATTTTTATAAGGTCTTGATATCTGATAGGGTAAGATACTCTAAACTTGTTTTATCTTGTCTACTTTGAGTCCTATCATCTTTCAGACAATTTAAAAAACTGAATTGTTAAATAGCGTATAAGAACTCCTTGGAATTTTTGTTTGAAGATTTTTATTTTGAAATTGTATCTGCAAATAATTTTGAATAATTTGGAAATAACTTGTATATTATGAGATTGAGTTATCTCATAATATACAAATTATGGATAACTTTGATTTGGTTAGGTGTTACTGGGCAAAAAAGTCTTTTGAAAATCTAAAGGCAGACTGGGCACAGTGGCTCACACCTGTAATCCTCGCACTTTGGGAGGCTGAGGCGGGTGGATCATGAGGTCAGGAGTTTGAGACCAGCCTGGCCAACATAGTGAAACTCCATTTCTATGAAAAAAAAAAAATACAAAAAAATAGCCAGACGTGGTGGTGGACACCTGTGATCCCAGCTACTAGGGAGGCTGAGGCAGGAGAATTGCTTGAACCCAGGAGGAGGAGGTTGCAGTGAGCCGAGATCGCGCCACTGCACTCCAGCCTGGGTGACAGTGCGAGACTCCATCTAAAAAAAAAAAAACAACAACAAAAAAACTAAAGGCATAGATTTCTGTGGAAGTGACTTGTTAAGGAAATGTTCTTAGGAGAAACTGGAAAGGGAATACAGGAAGCAAGACAGAGTAGTGGAGAAATCTAAACAAGGGTGCAGTTTCAAGTACTTTTCAGCACAGGATCATTTTAGCCTTACCTTGCAGGGAAATGCTGGAGTGTAAATTATGACAAGCGTTGTTTGATTTGAGGCAAGGATATAGCTTTCATATGCCCACACCATTTAGACATTATTTAAGGGCTTCTCTGGGGCTGGAGTGGGGCTTAAGTCCCAGGTAGTTTTGTCTGTCCATTAATATGGGAAAAATAGACTCTAGTGGCCCAAAGGCAGCAGGTGGTAGCTGTTGGAAATTGTTATGGTTTGAATAACCCCATCTACAACTTAAATGTTGAAATTTAATTGCTATTGCAACAGTACTAAAGCGTGGGGCCTATAAGAGGTGATTAGGGGATTAGGTCTATTTAAGAATAGATTAATGTCCTTATCCCAGGAGTGGGTTAGTTATGAGTCAAATAAACTTCTATTGCTTACAAATTACATGGTATGTAATAGAACAAAATAGACAACGCATAAGTAAGTCTGCACTGCTACAACCATCTGATCTTTGACAAACCTGACAAAAACAAGCAATGGGGAAAGGATTTCCTATTTAATAAATGGTACTGGGAGAACTGGCTAGCCATATGCAGAAAATTGAAACTGGACCCTTTCCTTACACCATATACAAAAATTAACTCAAGATGGATTAGAGTCTTAAATATAAAACCCCAAACTTTAAAAACCCTAGAAGAAAATCTAGGCAATACCATTCAGGACATAGGCATGGGCAAAGACTTTATGATGAAAACACTGGAAGCCATTGCAACAAAAGCAAAAATTGACAAATGGGATCTAATTTAAAGAGCCTCTGCACAGGAAAAGAAACTAGCATTAGAGACAGCCTATAGAATGGGAGAACTTATAGAATGGGAGAAAATTTTTGCAATCTATCCACCTGACAAAGGTCTGATATCCAGAGTCTATAAGGAACTTAAATTTACAAGAAAAAAAAAACCCATTAAAAAGTGGGCAAAGATCATGAACTGACAATTCTCAAAAGAAGACAGTTATGTGGCTAACAAACGTATGAAAAAAAAGCTCTACATCACTGGTCATTAGAGCAAGTCAGAACCACAATGAGATACCATTTCATGCCAGTAAGAATGGCTATTATTAAAAAGTCAAAAAACAACAGATGCTGGTGAGGTTGCAGAGAAAAAGGAATGCTTTCACCCTGTTGGTGGGAGTATAAATTAGTTCAACTATTGTGGAAGATGGGGTGGTGATTCCTCAAAGCTCTAGAGGCAGAAATACCATTCGACCCAGCAATCCCATTACTGGGTATACACCCAAAGGAATATTAATCATTCTATTGTGAAGATATATGTACACTTATGTTCATTGCAGCACAATTTACAATATCAAAGACATGGATATTCTAACTTATAAGTGGGAACTGAATGATGAGAACACATGGACACATGATGGGTGGGAACAACACATGCTGGGGCCTATTGGGGTTAGGACTGTGGGGAGAGAGAGCATCAGAGAATAGCTAATGGATGTTGGGCTCAATACCTAGGTAATTGGTTGATCTGTGCAGCAGGCCACTATGACACACATTTACCTATGGAATGAACCTGCACATCCTGGACATGTACCCCAGCACTTAAAATAAAAGTTTAAGAAAAAAAATATCTCATGCCAGTCTCTCCTGGCCTGTAAGTTTTCCACGGAAAAGTGTGCTGCTGGATGTATTGGAGCTCCATTGTATGCTGTTTCTTGTCTCTTGCTGCTTTAAGTATCTTTTCTTTATCCTTGACCTTTAGGAGCTTGATGTAAGATGTCTCGTGTAAGTTTTTAGGATAAATCTGCTTGGTTTTCTATAGCCTTCTTGTACTTAGATGCTAATCTCTTTCTCTAGGTTTGGGAAGTTCTCTGTTATGAACCCTTTGAGTAAAGTTCCTACCCTGTTTCCTTTTCTGCCTCCTCTTTAAGACCAACAATTCTCAGATTTACCCTTTTCAGGCTATTTTCTAGACCCTGAAGGTGTGCTTCATTATATTTTATCCCCTTTTCTGTTGTCTCCCCTGACTATATTTTCAAATAGTCTCTTTTTAAGCACAGCAATGCTTTCTTCTCCTTGATCAATTCTGTTATTAGAAGACTCTGATGCATTCTTAGTATGCCAATTGCATTTTTCCACTCTAGAATTTCTACTTGGTTCTTTTTAATTATTTCAATCTCTTTGCTAAACTTACTTGATAGAATTCTGAATTTCTTTTCTGTTTTATGTTGAATTTCTTCAAGTTCCTCCACATAGCTAATACGAATTTTCTGTATAAAAGGTCGTATATCTCTGTTTTTCCAGGTTTGGTCCCTGGCGCCTTATTTAGTTCATTTGGTGAGGCCATGTTTTCCTGGAGTGTCTTGATGCTTGTAGATATTCGTCTGCATCTAGGCACTGAAGAGTTACATATTTATTGTAGTCTTGGGAATCTGGATTTGTTTGTACTCACCTTTCTTGGGAAGGCTTTCCAGATGTTCGCAAGAACTAGGATGTTGTGATCTAAACTGTATCTGCTTTACAGGGTACCCAAGCCCAGTAGTCCTGTGGTTCTTGAGGACCTGTTGAGGTACCACCTTGATGGTCTGAACAAGATCCAGAAGAATTCTCTGGATTACCAGGTAGAGATTCTTGTTCTCTTCCTGTACTTTCTCTGAGATGAATGGAATCTCTCTTTGCTCTGAGCCAGCTGGAGTTGTGGGTGGAATGACACAAACCCTGCTGTGGCCACCACTTGTAGGACTGTGCTGAGTCAGACTTGAAGCTAGCATAACACTGGGTCGTGCCCAAGGCCTGCTGTAACCACTCCCTGGCTACCATTTATGTTTGCTTAAAGCAATGGGACTCTATAATCAACAGGTGGCTAAGCCAGCTGTGCTTATGTCCTTCCCTTCAGGGTAGTGACTTCTGTCAGGCCCTGGGCTGGTACAGAGGTGCTCTCCAGGAGCCAGAGACAAGAGTCAGAAACCCTAGGAGTCTACCTGGTGTTCTATTGTAATGTGGCTGACTTGACACTCAAACCATCAGATGCAGTCCTTCCATTCTTCCCTTTCCTTTCCAAAGGCAGAAGAGTCTCACCCCATGACCTCCCACAGCTCTGGCCCACAGGGAGTACTGCTTTACCACTGCCAATGTTCTCTTAAGACCCAAGGGCTCTTCAGTCAACTTGTGGTAAATGCTGCTTGGCCTGGGACTCACCCTTTTGGGAGTGGCCTCTTCTATGGCCCAGGGTTTTGTCCTGTAGCCACCACAGCTAGGAATGTGCTGAGTCTCACTTGAGACCAGCAAGTCGCAGTGTCTCACCCAAGGTCCTGGAAGTACTACCTTGGTATTTCTGTTAGTTGTTCAGGGATCAAGGGCTCTTCATTTAGCAGTAATGAACACTACAAGGACTGAGTCATTCCTTTCAAGGCAGCAGGTTTTCTTCTGGCCTAGGGTATGTGTAGAAATGTCCGAGGTCTAGGCCTGGAAAGGGACCTCATGCCTCTGACGGGTTCCCTATCCTGCTTAGGAGTCTGGATTTGTTTGTACTCATCTTGTTTGGGAAGGCTTTCTAGATGATCTAAGTGTTTATCAATGAGTTGGTATCCAAGATGCAAGGCAAAGTCATTCCTACTCTTCCATCTCTCTTCAGCTGCGAGGAAGGGGTCTCTTTTGGAGCCTCTAGCTGTGCAGCCTGGAGTTATGGGAGGAGTGATGCCAGCACTCTCGGAGCCACCCCAGCTAGTGTCTCAGTAGGTCACATGCTCCCTAAGTCCACTGTCTCTGGATCCAGTTCAGCCCTGGTATTCACCTATATGTTGCAGTCCTTGTGGCTAGACAGCCTTTCATGTTTATCTGGAGCCCTAGAATATTTTAGCCCACAGTGGTTAGGCTTGTGGGAACTCAAGTTCCAGTCACTGGGATTGGCAACTCCCCTGTGGCTAGGGCTGGTTTAAATGCACCCTCCATGGGTGGGTGCTAGTTGAGTTCAGTCTGCTTCTGCTCTCTGTTATAACAAGGGCAGGACTGAGTTCAATGCCTTAGATTTACTGGCTATGCCTCTCCTCAGGGCACAGAAACACTCTTTGCACCACAGTGCTCCTGCCAGAGGATGGGGCAACAGTGATGTTGGTGATTCTGGACTGTTTTTCCTGCCTTCTCAGTGTCTCTTTTAGCAATATGAAGTTAAAACTAAGTACTGTGAGTGTTCACCTGATTTTGGTTCCTATGAAGGGGTGTGTGTGTGTGTGTGTGTGTGTGTGTGTGTGTGTGTAGGTAGCTGTTAGACTAGTGTCCTTGCCAGCGGAATGATTGGTGGAACCTATTTCACCATTTTGCTCCACCCCAACCAGTGAGAATCTCAAGACACTCTCTTTAATAAATGTTGTTGGAAAAACTGGGATATCCATATGCAGAAGAATGAAACTGGACCCTTATCTCACACGACAAGCAAAAGAAGAAAAGCAACTCAAAATGAAGAGAGGTTTAAATGTAAGAGCTGAAACCATAAAACTGGAAGAAAATGGGAGAAGCAATGATTTCTTGGGTATGATCTTGAAAGCACAGGCAAAAAAAAAAAAAAAAAAAAAATAGACAAATGGGATTTCATCAAACTAAAAAGCGTCTGCACAGGAAAGGAAACAGAGTGGAGATTCAATTCACAGATTGAAAGAAAAGATTTGCAAACCGTAATTTGATGATTTGCAAATCATAATACATTTTGGTTTATATCCAAAATATGTTAGGAACTTAAATAACTTCATAGCAAGAAAAAATGATGTGATTAGAAAATGGTAAATTATCTAACTAGACCTTTCTCAAGACATACAAATAGCCTATAGGTGTATGAAAAAATGATCAATATTTTTAATTCTTAGGAAATGTAAATTAAAACCACAACGAGATACTACCACATACCTGTTACAATGGCATCGTAAAAAAGATGAAAGATAACAAGTGTTGGTGAGTATACGGAGAAAAGGGAACCCCAGTACACTGTTGATGAGAATGTAAATTAGTAGGTTCATTATGGAAATAGTAAGGAGGTTCCTCAAAAAACTAAAAAATAGAACTACCGCATAATCCCCAAATCTCACTTCTGGTTGTGTTTTTAAAGGAAATAATGTCAGCATGTTGCAAAGATATCTGTGCTCCCATGTTTATTGCAGCATTACTCACAATAGCCAAGATATGAAATCAAGCTAAGCGTTTACCAGTGAATGAGTGAATAAAGGATATGTGGCCATATATACACAGTAGAACATGATACGGCATTGACCAAGAAGGAAATTCTGTCATTTGCAACAACCTGGGTGAACAAGGAGGACGTTATGCTAAATGAGATAAGCCAGGCATAGAAAGACAAATACCATATGATCTCGCATACACGTGGAATCTAAAAAATTAAACTCATAGAAGTAGAGAGTTGAATTTTGGTTACTAGTGAACGGGGGGCAGTGGCTAAAGAAGGGAGATGTTGATCAAAGAGTGCAAAATTTTAGCCACAAGGAATAAGTTTTAAAGATCTATTGCATAACATGCTGACTCTAGTTAATAATGTATATTTCAGAATTGCTAACAGGGTAGATTTTAAAATGTTATCACTACAAAAAAATAAGTAGATGATATGATAGATATGTGAATTAGCTTCATTTGTTCATTTCACAATGTGCACATACATCAAACGTCATGTACAAATAAATAAGTAAATAAATCTATTTGTAAATCATTTTACATCATTTGTAAAGCAAAAAAAAAAATCAAGACAAAATGTTTGAATTATGAAATGGAACATCAATATAGCCACAAATAAGGTCAAGAAGTACAAGACTGCTAGCCCTTCCTGGACCCAGTCTTTTTCTTGCCAATCATACCTCTATCATTCCTCTAAAAGTCAACACTAACATGGCTTTTTTGATAAAACTTCTTTACTTTTCTTTATACTTTTATACATTTACCACTAAGTGCACACCCTCAGTTTTGCTTATTTTTAAAGTTTAAATAAAGCAGTAATACAGTTTGTAATCATTTGCGTTTAGATTCTTTGACTCAACCTTGGGTTTGTGAGATTCATTCATGTTGTTATCTGTGCCTGTAGTTCATTTATTTTCATTGCTGTATTAGCGCATTATATGAATATACCATCACTTTATAAATCCATTCTATTATTGATGAACATTTGGCTTGTTACCAGTTTTGTGCTGTCACAGATAATGCTTTATTAACACTCTTGATGATGTGTCTTCCAATGTACAAGTGCACACATTTGTTCTGGATTTATACCTAAGAGTGGAGTCTGGGTCATAGCTTAGATGTATATATTCAACATTAGTAGATAATCTCCAATAGTTTTTCAACATACACTTAAAAAACAAATATTCATTTCTACCAGCAGATATGAGAGATGCCACTCCTCTACATTGACAAAAAACACTGAGTATTGACAGTTTTTAATTTTAGCCATTCAGAGAGAGCATTGCTGTGGTATTTTATTGTGGTTTTGTGTATTTTTTGATAACTAAGAGGTGAACCACCTCCCAACTTTATTACATGTTTTCTTTCCATCTTTTCCAAAGTGCTTGTTCAAGTCTCACATGGTAGTCTGTCTTTATCTTATTCATCTTATAAGGTAATTCCTTATATATTCTGTATCAGTCTTGGTTCTCTGAGAAACAGATGCTAAGATAAATATGAAAGAGATTTATTGGAGAAAAAATAGTGAAGGAAGGTGGGAGAAGCTACCAGGAATAGTTCATGTCTAACTCCTATGAAGGAGAGAGTGAGGAGAAAAAAGGAAGGTAGTTCTAGATTACAATGCAGCTCTAAGAAAATTTTGTCAAGACTGACAGGGAGTCTTTAAGTTAGAGGTGTAGAGCAGAGATTGCAGGTTGGGGGAAGGAATTTTGAAGAAAGTGAGAAAGGTTGTACATGGTTCTTGAGAGTTGGGAACACATGTTGATTAAAGCAATATACTAGAATTGCTGAGCAATGTTGATGTGTCTTTTGAAGTCGGTGACACAAATTTATATGAATTAAATCTTACCTATTTTGTGATTTTTTAGATGCTTTCAGGAAATAGGTGTGGAGAAGGCTTAGAGTAAAATTCATATAGTATTGGGGAATTTCTGGTAAGGCTTAGAATAAAATTCATCTAGTATTGGAGAATTTCTGGTAAGGCTTAGAATAAAATTCATCTAGTATTGGAGAATTTCTGGGTACATGCGGCAATACAGACAAGGGTATCGGAAATGTAAATGGTCACAAATGTAAATTTTTACAAAGTTTGCTGCATATATGAATAAGTATTAAACAGATCTATCCCTCTTACTCAGCAGTTCTGTTGTATATGCATGTGGGACTATATCTGTTGGATTAATTCCTAAAAGTGGGATTGTTGGGCTTAGGCAGGAAGGTAAAGCAATGCTGCCTTTTTGGAGAGAAATTTATCAGTATTTATCAGTGAAACTGAGGGATGGATTTGATTAGGTCTTACTGCCTTGCTTGCTTTTGGTTGTTTGCTTTTTGTTATTTGTTTTCCTTTTTCCATGAAGCTGAAGGCCCGGGTAGTTGAAAAGAGTACAAGAGTTTATAGAAAACTTGATAAAGTTCCAATTTAGTAGATGTTTTCCACTTTGTGGATAAAGTTCATAGGCCACTTATCAATGGTTGTTTCAGTTGTTTTTCGGGAACTTGGGTCAGCTCCTGTCCATTTCAAACCAGTTGAGACCACTGACCCTTGAATTGGACCTGCACAGTATTGGAGAGGTGTCCTTTTGACATCGGAGGCCAAACACCTCCACCTTCAGATTATGCTAACGTTACAATTTTCTGTACACATGTCCTATGAAATGCCCTGAACCCCGACTATTCTTGCTCGGAGCGAACCTATTACCTCATTTTTCCCCACCACTAGTCACTTTTCCCCATGCTTTAGACCAGTCCACTTCCCTAACCCATAAATACTCCTAAGCTTTATTTTTGGGGAGGCAGATTTGAGAGCTCTTCCTCCTGCCTGCTTGCTTGGTAGCTTTGCAAATAAATCTTTTCTCCTTGGCAAAACCTGAATTGCAGTGATTGATTTACTGTAGGTGGGCAGAATGGACCTGGACCTGTCCAGTAATATCAGCATTAAAAATATATATACAATTAACCCAGCAAGTCCATGTATTTGACTTTGTAATGATTCTATTTGTTTAGTTTTTCTTCCTGCTTTGTTTGGGAGGTGGCCACTGCCCCTTTTAGAATATAAGCTCCAGGCTGCTGGGAGCCAGGTTCATCATATTTGCCATGATATCCCTGGCATTTAGCAAAGTATTTTCTTTTATTAGCTCGGGCCTGAGTAATATATACTTATTGAATGATTGAAATGGTGGAAGTGTAATTCCAATTCAGATTTTCTGGCTGTAGTTCCCTTGATATTTTAGCATGCCACACAGGAGAGGTGTGGATAACAGACAGTGATTCTTCTCTCTAATTTTGTAGGAGGGAGACAAAAGAGAAGATGGATGTGAGCGGGCCTAAGACCCATGTCTAGAACGCAAGAGATCCTCAATAAAGGCTGTTGATTTTGTTGTTGTTCAGTCAGTGATTTCCTTAAAAACACTGACCCTTCAACATCAGGTTCTGCAATATTCTGGTTTCCTTTCTTCTGGATAATTTGTGAACTCTCCCTAGAGAGCAGACTAGAAGGACATTTGGTACTTTTAGAAGAAAGAATATGTTATTTCCTTGTGAGACCAAATTCCATTCACAGGGACTAATTAAATGATGGCATCAATGTTGTTCTCACCCGCGAACAAGGCTCGTTCCAACACTGCTTCAGCAAGAGATCCTGTGAGAGGAGCATTTGTCTCCCTTGGAGAGGTAGAAAGCATACAGTACTAGTCATCCCTATGTTCTCATTTCTACCTTATAAATAATAACTCTTTTCAGTGGAAGGAGAGTTATTATTTCTGAGACTGTGCTGATGAGTATTCTTAGCAGAAAGCAGAGCTAACAAGCCAGCTATCCCTTTTCTGAGGCTTTTCTCCTGAATGTTAGTGGCAGTGCGTTTTGACTTGTCAAAGCCTGAGGAGTCCAAGTGGAAGGTGGTGGCTATATCGGAAGGGCAGAGTCTGGGTGATGAGCCACCCAGGTTCCAGCTGCGCCTCTGTCACCCATCACTCATGTGACTTTAGATAAACTGCACTTAATCTTTCTGAGTCTCAGGTCCACCATTTACATGGAGGTGATTGAAAAAGATAGTTTGAAATGTCTAGGGTTCTTCAGCAAATAAAAGGGAAACAAGATGCTACTTATGGAGGAAAGTGGGTGAAGGGCTCATGAGACTGACTCTGTTATCTATTTTTTATGACTTCTTATGAGCCTATATTATTTCAAAATAAAAAGTTGAAAAAAGAAAATAAAATATAAACTTTTTCAGATGTGCAAAAGCTAAAAGAATTCATCACCAGCACACCTGCTCAAGAAATATTGAAAGAAGTGCTTCAGGCAGAGGCAAAAATAGCTACCTAAACAAAGGAATAAAGAGCATCAGAAATGGTAAATATGTGGGTAAATATTAAAAAAAATAAAAAAGGGAAATGGATGATGGAACAAATTCCCAGCGACTTGTAAACAAATAAGCCCCCTTTGGGTTTTTACTTAGTACTATTCTAAGAGACTCTTAGCTTAGCTGAGCTTCTGTAATCAATAGCAACTTCCCAATCTGTGCTTTGCCTCAATGTAAAATGCAATTTGAATCTCACCAGGAATTTAAAAACATGAAGTGATGAAATTTGGGATCATACGCTAGAAGTTGGCCTTGATGATACTCTAAAAACTCCTCCAGGTACACCATTCCATGAAGTTCAAAAGAATCTGAAGACCTGTGGTCTGTTGGTGTTCTCAG
This sequence comes from Alouatta palliata, assembly GCA_004027835.1. Taxonomy (NCBI): domain Eukaryota; kingdom Metazoa; phylum Chordata; class Mammalia; order Primates; family Atelidae; genus Alouatta; species Alouatta palliata. Next base: position 29,631 of record PVKV010006066.1, read on the forward strand.
ATACAGTCAATGGAAGTTTTCTATAATGTATTTTTATAATAAAATGCAAGAAAAAGCCAGGCTCGGTAGCTCATGCCTGTAATCCTAGCACTTTGGGAGGTCGAGGCAGACAGATCATGAGGTCAGGAGATCAAGACCATCCTGGCTAATGCGGTGAAATCCCATCTCTACTAAAAATATAAAAAATTAGCCGGGCATGGTGGCATGTGCCTGTAGTTCCATCTACTCAGAAGGCTGAGGCAGGAGGATCACTTTTTAACCTGGGAAGTGGAAGTTGCAGTGAGCTGAGATTGCACCACTGCACTCCAGCCTGGGTGACAGAGCAAGACTCCATCTCAAAAAAAAAAAAAAAAAAAAAGCAAGAAAAATGTAACCCAAATAAAAATGCAGTGGAATAAATTTACTAGAATTCTCATTATTTTCCACAAAATAATTTTATTTCTCATAGATAATTCAAACAGGAGACTTTCTTACTTTACTAATTTTTAACAAACACTTTATTTGACACTCACAAATTTGAGTCACAGAGATGAATCAGCTTATCATTTTTTTTTCTGGGCATATAAATCCATTATTTGGCAACATTGTATACTACTCACACTGATTACATTTTCTCTACCCCTGTTGTGTTCTGTATGAAGATCAGTATTAGAGAATTTTCATATTTATACCCATTTTAATACCTGCTTAGTTTTGAATGCGTACATTTAAGTCTTTGCCTCCTTACGCTGTATGAAGAATTTATTGCCCAGGATGTTGATGATGGTGACAGAGACTCCATGTATTGAACGTTTGTCTGTACAAATGCTTGATATGAATTGTTTTTTATGCCTCTCTGTAGCCTCAGGGTGTTGCTGTACTCTTGTCTTTGTTTTACAGATAAGAGCATTGAGTCTTGAGAAGTCGTTCATAGTAACATAGCCAATAAAATGGCAGAGGAGGGATTCAAACCCAGATGTGTTTAAGTGACAGCATGGTACCATGAAGCCCACAAACTCTGTGGCAAGACTGCCTGGGTACAAGCCCCAGTTCTGCCCCTTATTAGTTGCGTCTCTTACTTTCTCACTCTGAAACATGAGGATAAAAACAGTACTCTACTTCATGGGAATAATGTGAGGATTGAACAAGCTGACATATGTAAGTGTTTGGATAGTGCCTGGCAAAGCCTAAATGCTACGTTTTTTTGGCCATAATGTTCTACCCTGAAAAAGTCCCCATCAGACTTGTCATTTGCAGAAGCTATATTTACCTCTTGCAGTAAAGTGCAGAGAGAGAAAAAGGTAGCTGTTTCATGTCAGTACATGAATTTTCTCTCCAGTGTTTCTATGTGTCTAGGTACCTCTTTTTTCTTCTGACACTTGGTGGTTTTCCTTAATTCTTATCATACTGAGCATAAAATCTTCAGCAAGTTGGAGGATTCAGCTACTTTAAGAAGATCTATGTTTCCAGGAAAAGGATAGGGTGGTGGAGAGGGTTAGTGACAGTTTTAAAATTTAAGTTAGGCACAGGTGTCACCAAAGTGCCAAGGGTTCTGTCTAGGTCCTGTTGTTCACTGCATAGAAAGCCCATTACTGAGACAAGGAGTATTCCTGGGGAAAAAGGCTTTAATTGGATGTTGAGCTGGAAGATAGATTAGTCTCAAAACCATCTCCTCAACCAACTGAAATTAGAGGTTTGTGTAGCAAGGAGGAAGTGTAACTGTGCGTGGGAAAACAAGGGTTAGGGACAGGTAAGGAAGAGGAGGAGTTGACAGTAAGAAATAGGTGGTTGGTTAGGAAAACAGGGAGGGCTGAGGAAGCAATTATGATGAATGTGGGGTCTGATATCTTATTGTCTGGATGCAGTGATTTGGTGAGTTTTAGTTCTGTGATCCTTTTTGGGATATCCGAGGGATGATGTTTTGAGGAGGGAATTCAGGTAAGAATTTAAAATATAAATTTTAAGACGAGAAGAGCAATTTTTATGTTTATCCATGACTATATTAGGTCTATTTCACAGACATTTCCGTAGTATCATTAGGGGAATGAAAGGTGAGTCAGGATATTCTGTCATATGAGGTTATAATTGATAACTGGTTAAGACAAGGGATCTGTTCCCTCTGCCCTCATAGCTTCTCTTATGCAGTTATAGGCAGATAATCATCTAATAGTGTGTTTTACTGATGCTCCTCATTTTTTTTTTTTTTTTTGTTATTTACTTTGAGTCCTCCCTGTAGATTGCAGAGGGACTAGTAGTCCTTAATTAAAAGTATTATACCAAGGTCAGAGAAAGCAAAACTCAGAAGTATGTAAAATGTATAAAGCAAAAGGGAGGAGGAAGTTAAGTTGTCTTCCTAGGCATGACGCCATTGACAGCGTGCAGATGCAGTAAAGGAGAAAGTAGAGAAGTAGAGAATTTGGTAAGTCTCCAGCCACAATCAAGTCAGTTTCTCCCAATCCGGCTTTAGTTTGTTTTACATCAATTTGTATTACCATTGGGAAAACCGACAAAAAGTATAACCAAGCTCACTGCAAACTCCAAGATGAAAGCTTTAATTCGAAGTATGGACCATACATGCAGAGACTTCAGGAGGTCCTCATTCTTCTTGGTTTTCTCAAGTGCGATCTTATCTGTGCTGAAAGTGATCGGAGATTTATTCCAGTTTGAATTAGAAAATAAATGTCTGTTAAATGTTCAATCCCAGCAGCCACAAAAAATGCAAATTTAGATAATTAAGTTATTATTTTCATCTAATAATTGAGATATGTAGTGCCTCGTGATGCTCAAGTTAACAGATATACATATGCTTACAATCTGTGGTCAGCAGATTAAACTTGTATAAGAATTTTGGAACAGAAGTGGGTTAAAAGGGATAAAGGGTGTGTTAAAGGAAAACTTGCAATGTTTCCCCCCCATGCAATTCTCTTTGTCTTTATAGGCAATACTGCACCTGCATTCTCAGTGAACCTGGAATCTATGGAAATACCACACAATATCACAGAATTTTTCATGCTGGGACTCTCACAGAACTCAGAGGTACAGAGAGTTCTCTTTGTGATCTTTCTGATGATCTATGTGGTCACGGTTTGTGGCAACATGCTCATAGTGGTCACTATCACCTCCAGCCCCACCCTGGCTTTCCCCATGTATTTTTTCCTGGCTAACCTATCTTTCATTGACACCTGTTATTCTTCTTCTATGGCTCCTAAACTCATTGCTGACTCCTTGTATGAGGGGAGAACCATCTCTTATGAGGGCTGCATGGCTCAGCTCTTTGGAGCTCATTTTCTGGGAGGTGTTGAGATCATTCTGCTCACAGTGATGGCCTATGACCGCTATGTGGCCATCTGTAAGCCCCTGCACTATACTACCATCATGACCAGGCATCTCTGTGCCATGCTGGTAGGGGTGGCTTGGCTTGGCGGCTTCCTGCATTCATCGATTCAGCTCCTCCTGGTCCTTTGGTTGCCCTTCTGTGGGCCCAATATGATCAATCACTTTGTCTGTGACTTGTACCCTTTGCTGGAAATTGCCTGCACCAACACATATGCCATCGGTCTGCTGGTGGTTGCCAACAGTGGGGTAATCTGCCTGTTGAACTTCCTCATGCTGGCTGCCTCCTACCTTGTCATCCTGTACTCCTTGAGGTCCCATAGCACAGATGGGAGACGCAAAGCCCTCTCCACCTGTGGAGCCCACTTCACTGTTGTTCCTTTGTTCTTTGTGCCCTGTATATTTACTTATATGCATCCATTTTCTACTTTATCTATAGACAAAAGCATGGGATTGTTTTATGGTATTCTGACACCTATGTTGAATCCACTCATTTATATCCTGAGAAATGAAGAGGTAAAAAATGCCATGAGAAAGCTCTTTACATGGTAAGAAATTGCAGGTGGATAATGAGTGGTAAAGCAGGAAATAAAAATGACTTTAGTTTTGTAAGTGAAACAAACCAAGCCTTACTTTTTTGTATCATGTATCATCGTATTCCATCTTAAGCATTATTTCATCTGCACTGACTTGTGTTTTCTTTGAGATGGAGTCTCACTTCATCACCCAGGCTGGTATGTAGTGGCACAATGTTGGCTCATTGCAACCTCTGCCTCCCAGGTTCAAGTGATTCTTGTGTCACAGCCTCCCGAGTAGCTGGGATTACAGGCACCAGTCACCACAGCCAGCTAATTTTTGTATTTTTAGTAGAGATGGAGTTTTTCCCATATTGGCCAGTCTGGTCTCAAACTCCTGGCCTCAAGTGATCTGCCTACCTAGGCCTTCCAAAGTGCTGGGATTACAGGTGTGAGTCACCATGCCCAACCTTCATTGACTTTTATTGTTTATTATTTTCACTTGAATTGCATATTTAATTATAGTATGAAATATACATGGTATGAGTGATTATTATTCCTGTTTTAGAAATCAAAAACTCTGTTTACTGATGTGGTTAGTCAGTTAATCAAGATTATCTAGTTTTGAAATGCCTAAACCAAATTCTGATCCATCATCTAGCTCTTTAAGTAGCAATCCATGTTGACATCATTTGAGCCTGTGTGATAATTAACTGAGTTGTAGAAACATGAGACAAAATGTTACTTGACACTTAGCCATATATAGCAGGCTCTTCTGCATCCAGGCCTGGCTTCTGTTTCTTCTTGTCACTCTGTGTGACATTAGCAATACCGCTGCTACACTATAGCAGAGAGGTTAGGAGTTTGGCTCTGGAGACAGAGCATTCTGAGTTTGACTCTAATTTTCTTTCCTTTTAAAAAGTTCTCGGGTACATGTGCAGGACGTGCAGTTTTGGTATATAGGTAAACATGTGCCATGGTGGTTTGCTGCACCTATCAACCCCTCACCTAGCTATCAAGCCCAGCATGCATTAGCTCTTTTCTCTAATGCTCTCCCCTCCCAACCCTTCCCTGACAGGCTCCAGTGAGGGTTGTTCCTCTTCCTGTGTCCACCTGTTCTCATTGTTCAGTTTCCACTCATAAGTGAGAATTTGTGGTGTTTGGTTTTCTGTTCCTGCGTTAGTTTTCTGAGGATAATGGCTTCCAGCTCCATCCATGTCCCCGGAAAGGACATGATCTCGTTCCTTTTTATGGCTGCATAGTATTGAATCTTATTTTCTATGCTTACTAGTGGCATGACCTTGAGTAAAGTGATGAGATTTCTATAAACCTCTGATGCTTGTCTTTAAAATAAAAGTAAAGATATTTTAGATTCCACATATAAGTGAGATTATGCAGTACTTGTCTGTGTCTGACTTATTTCACTTAGCATAATGTCTTCCAGGTGCTGCAAATGACAGAATTCTTTCTTTTTTAAGGTGTTACCTATATACCTCAATAAAGCCGGCGAAATAAAGGGTAATGATAATACACATCTGAAAGTGTTATTGGGACAATTAGTAGATAATCTTTCCAAAGTTCTTAATGGAGTTTCTGGCACATGGTAAACTCTCAACATGCTTACTTGATATTACCATGTCTCCCTCAACCCTTTCCTAACCTTCTATAAAGAAATTGCTTTCATTTGTTTTTCTGTGTCTTTTAGGATTGAAATACATGCTGCCTTTAGAGTAATTTTTTTTGTCAAGTAATACAATGTGGCATACCTTTTTATTTTTCTTAAGCCTTCTCATTTCGAACTCTGGAATCTAAAATGTAGGTCCGTTTTCATTCCATTTTTTTCCTGGTTTTACAAACTCTCATCATATCCCTTCCAAAGCTTCACCTTTTAAGATTGCAGGCTCCCATAATTTATGTTAAACTTACCCTTGGTTTGACAAATAGTCTGTAATTCCTCATACTACAACATATTCACTTTTTACACTGAGCAAAAATAAACTAGAAATTCATATGAAAAGAGGTTTTTCTGTTATAAGAAGAAATACTCAGAATTAATCTCCAAGAGGTCATCATCCTAAGTGAACCAGCACAGGAATGGAAAAACAAAACCACACGTTCTTACTTATAAATGGGAGCTAAACACTTAATACACATGGCCACAAAGGAGGGGACAACAGACACCAGGGCCTAGTGGAGGGTGGAAGGTGAGTGAGGATCGAAAAACCACCCACTGGGTATTATGCTATGCTTATCACCTGGGCGATGAAATAATCTGTACACTAAACCCCATGACACCTATTTAACAAACCTGCAAATGTACCCCCAAATCTAAAATAAAAGCCAAAAAAGGCACAAAAAGTGCAAAATTAGTCTCCAAGAAATTAGTTTCCATCACATTTGTGAGATTATCAGGAAATATTTCTCATCTTATCCCCATAACTCTATGTCTAATAAAAATGAGAATTGCAGAATTTTTAGCAAAAGAAATATTGCCTTCTTTCACTTTGTCAAATTTTGGGAAGCTAATTAAGAATAGCTAGCTATAACTGAGACCTTGAATTCTGTACCCATTCATTTCTGCTGTTAGATGATAAAAATATTATTTAATTAACTAAGAAATATGAAATCATGATGAGGATCACTAAAAAATAGCCTGTCTTTTGACCAGCTTGCTATGATTTTATTTCAAAAGGCTTTTTAGAAAAGCACACTTATTTTAGTTGTAATTTAAAGGTACTCTGATTTTCAGTATTAAAATATCAAATAGCAAAAGGACTAATATTAGTGCAACCCTATTTCTATTGTTCAAATTATGAAGAACAACATCCCCATTAACTTGTAAATATTGCTTATTTTTGAAAAATTTCAACTTGCTAGATTAAATACATGGGTAAATATTCAGAGTTGTTTTCTAGTAATTAAAAATTATTACTCATCTTGTTTACAGAGGTAGTTGTATCATTTATTTTAGAGACCCTATAAAATGTCTTTCCTTCATAATCCACATTTGTTTTAGAAAATTTAGAAAATAAGAAAATAAAGATGGTCAACATACATCCTCCAACACACATGTATAAATCCACCTATAAGCCCATTAGAGATAATCACTATCAACATTTTGGTAGATATTCTTGTAGTCCTCATCATCTTTTTCTTCTCCTTTTCCACCCCCTCTTTCTCCTCTTCCTCCCTTTTCTTCTCTATTTCCCTCTCCTTCTATATACAGTATATCATATGATATGTATACGACATAAATATATGTGATGTTACATATGGGATAATATTTTATTTCCATACTGATTTGTTTAATCTGATTTTCATATTTCAGTTTGTGCCTGTGATATATGTCTACATAATGTAAATTTTTTCTGTGACATCAATATGGATGACTGTTTAGTATTTATTGTATAGCTTTACTAAATTTATTTATCTGAACCCCTATTGACGAATTTAGATTGGTTCTAGTTTTTGCTATTATAAAGAACACTGCAACAAATATTCTTTTAACCAAATATTTTTACACATCTAAGAGTGCATCTTTAGGGAAAAAAAACCTAGTAGAGTCAGAATTAGGAACAAAAGTAGAAAAGAACATTCTCATGCTAGAGGAATAAGCTCTTTCATAAGTTAGGGGCGAGAAGACACAGTAGGGTAGTCATCAATTAAGGGGTATTTTGGAATCAAGAGTCAAGTCTTGGCATGTAAATGGTTTCACAATGTGGTTAATGCAACAATAGTGTATGAGCCAGGTATAGGAGATGAGTGAAAGCTGTTCAACACTGTTTGAGTGGATCAAGGAGTATTATATGTAAGAGGCTGTATTTCACTAGATTTTGAAGTATGAGTAAAGGGAGTCGGATGAGTCAACTAAAATTGTGAGGAATGAAAAGTGAATTACAGTCACAGAGACAGCATGTGCTTTCAGGATACAGTGTATTTGGCCTCAGTACTGTAAGAAAATGTGAAGCCACTTGAAGCTTTTAATATTAAATTAGGTTTCTACTTTACATGAGTATGAAAATAAATTCCAGATGAAAAAAATCCTAAACTCAAACATTTCTTTTTAAAAATTAATAGAAGATATTATTTGAGAATATATTCATGATCTAGGCCAGAGAAATCTTTCTGAAATGAAAGATAAAATTTGGATCAATAAATGTGGCCATGTAACAAATAAATTGCTTTTGAATGATAAGAAGACATCATAAACAAAGTCAAAAGACCAGTCACTGCCTGGGAGAAGGCATTTGCGACATGTATCATAGCCAAAGAATTAGAATACAAAAAGCACTGCTACAGTATAAGAAGAAAAAGTTAAATAACCAATAGACAAATAGGTAAACGTATAAATACAAAATTTACTGTTTATACAAACATTTTAAAGATGCTCAAATTTGGTGGTAGTCAGAGAAATGCTAATTATAGTAACAATAAGAATCAATTTTTGGGCTGAGGGTGGTGGCTTACACCTGTAATCCCAGCACTTTGGGAGGCTGAGGCAGGAGGACCACGAGGTCTGGAGTTCAAGAGCAGCCTGACCAACATGGCGAAACCCCTTCTCTACTAAAAATACAAAAATTATCCGGTTGTGGTGGCATGGGCCTGTAGTCTCAGCTACTCAGGAGGCTGAGACAGGAGAATCGCTTGAACACCGGAGGTGGAGGTTACAGTGAGCCGAGACTGCGCCACTGCACTCCAGCCTGGGTGACAGAGTGAGACTTTGTCTCAAGAAAAAAACAAACAAACAAACAAAAAAGAATCCATTTTCACATATTATCTTGGCAAAGACTAAAACACTTGACAATATCAAGTGTGGCCAGAGATGGGAAGTGGCAGCTCTGTCATACACTGATGGTGGCACAGTCAGCATGGAAAGCTCTTTGATGGTATTTGTTAAAAATAAGTACAAACCATTTGATTCACTCATAGGTATCTATTTAGAGAACACCTAATTTAGTTTTTTCTACTTAACACCTAAGAATTTCATGAATTCATACATGGAGACATGTACAAGGATTTTCACCATAGAATTGTTTGTAATAACACATAGAAGTAATCAACTAGGGGATTGCTTAAGCAACCATGGTGTATAATGGGTTACTGTAAGGCAGATAAAAGAAGTGAATTGTATTTTCATTTGTTAATACAGATCAATCTGAAAAACAGTGTTGAGTGTAAAGTAACTCACTGAAAATTATGTATCTAGTATAACATTAATAGAAAAAACCACTGAACACCAATAATATTTTCTTTGTGTGTGCATGTGTGAGTATATTTGTGTGTATGAAGGCAGATAATAGTATTTTTTTGTCATGAGAAGTAGAAGAGCAGAGGGGTCTTTTACTTCTACTTTTTATATCCTAATAAGCACAAGATATCAGCACATGACTTTGTGTAATTAAAAATGGAA
>PVKV010006066.1:38967-108829 GCA_004027835.1 Alouatta palliata
ACATGGTGAAACCCCGTCTCTACTAAAAATACAAAAATTAGCTGGGCATGGTGGCACGTGCCTGTAGTCCCAGCTACTTGGGAGGCTGGGGCAGGAGAATTGCTTGAACCCAGGAGGCGGAGGTTGCGGTGAGCCGAGATTGCGCCATTGCACTCCAGCCTGGGTAACAAGAGCGAAACTCCGTCTCAAAAAAAAAAAACAAAAACAAAAAGGAAAGAAACTCCATAAAACAGTTATGTTAGACTTAAAAGTTGTTGCTTATTGATTACAAGAAAACAGCACTTGTTATTTCTCTTCTTTGTATTTTTATGTATTTTTTAAACCTAAAAATAAGACAACTTAGATTTTTCTTTTTTTCTTTTTTTTTTAGAAATGGAGTTTCACTCTTGCCCAGGCTGGAGTGCAGTGGTGTGATCTCCGCTCACTGCAACCTCCACCTCCTAGATTCAAGCGATTCTCCTGCCTCAGCCTCTCTAGCAGCTGGGACTACAGGCACATGCCACCACACCTGGCTAATGTTTGGTAGAGGTGGGGCCTCACTATGTTGGCCAGGATGCTCTTGATCTCCTAACCTCATGATCTGTCCGCCTCAGCCTCCCAAAGTGCTGGGATTACAAGTGTGAGCAACTACACCCAGCCTAGATTTTTCTTTAGATGAAGTCAAAATAAAGATATTGTGCTGGTGTCCCTCTCCTGGTCCCATGGATTCCCTATGCCCTTACTTACACTGCCAATTACTCTGACTTATCCTCCTGTTCAAGGCCAGTCTTTCCATTGGTTCCCATGATCCCCTCCCATGACATTACCACCAAGACCTCTTCACTTCCCATTTTTTGTTTTTGTATTTTTTTTCTGTCATAGCTTCAGCTTAATCTATACACTTGGTTAAACCTCTGCCAACCTAAAAAGATGGAAACTACACTCTAGGGCTGAATTATTTATTTGTTCAGCTTACAAGCAATCTTAGGCAAATAAATTTATCTGATGCTCAGTTTCCTCATTTATAAATAGACATTATATTCCTTAGGTCATGCCTTTGTAAAAGGAAAGTGTGTAAGAAGAACACAGTGTTGGGCAGGTGATAGTATTAGCGGGGGAAGGGACGCACTCACTGTTCCCCAGTTGGATGTGTTTTTTTCCAGGTCCCTGGGTTCTCACTGATCCAAGAATGGGGAGGAGACCCCAGAGGCCATGATATCGGTTCAAGTAAGTATCGGACCCAAAGAGTTTTGCAGAAAAGCGATTTGTTCGGCAGAGATTGAGAGACAGAAAGAGAAGTAGGGAGAGAGAGAGAGGGAACTCCCTCTATGTTGTGGGAAGGGATCCAGAGGTGGAGTCAGCACAGGTGAGGGGCAGGGGGTCTTTTAATCTGGGAGTTACTCCCGCCCATTCAAGTTCGTCCAATGACAGGAGTTCTTCTTAACTTCCTCTGGAGTGATTGATTTATTGACATTGACATCTGATTGGTTGTTGGACCCACAGTCCTCCCACAACTTTTCGCAGGCTTTCTAAACAAAAGCAGCTCACCTGGGTAGTCTACTTCCGGTGGCTGGAAAGTTAGGCAAATACCTCTAAGCTCCCGGATGGGGACGTGAAAGAAGGCAGGTCAGGCTTGTCGCTGGAAAGTTCTTGACTTTGAAACCACGCGCTTGTGGACCCGGGAAGAGAAGTTAACACATTTCCTCAATAGGAGCCTGATAAATGTGAGTTTCCCTCCTTGCCAGTGAGAAAAGGGTAACAGAAGAATAAAGGTTAGAAATAATGTAATCCTCTGATTTTAAGTACTGTGGAAAATATACTGGTCAAGTAAAAAGAGGAGACCTGTGTTTGAGATTTTTATTCTGCAACTGATAGGCGGCCACTGGCAAGCTACTTTAAAAAATCATTTTTTTTCACTTCTTTTGAATGCCTTTCCCTTAAGTGGAATTTTGTTTTAATGAACAACAGCAAAATGAATGCATACTCATATAAAAATATTTGCTAATTTTTTCTTTTCTTATTTATCAGAGAAAAGTGTATCACTGTATAAGTTATGGGCTGTTCCTTCATATACATAGTGGTGCAGGTGGAGAAAAAGAGTTAATTTCAAAGAAGTTTCCTGATATATGTGAATCAAAACATTCATGGAGTTATCGTATATTACTGACAAGTCACTAGCTGGTTTTTTGCAGACACGTTTTCAGCCTGATCTGTCTTTGAAAACTAGTTCACCTGCAAATTAGTTCAAAAAGTGATATGCACAATAAAATTTATTAAAAAAAGGTCAAAGAGTTTCAAGAAAACAATTTCAATGTAAATGTAAGAAATTTAAGACAAATTAACTTGTTTATTTATATCAAGTGGAAGCAGAATAGAATTTGGCAAAGCATGAGGGTTTGGGTTGGACAGGCTTAGACCCAAATTCTATTAAATTTTAGCTACGTACCTTTGAACACTATAATTAACCTTTCTGTCTCTTGGTTTCTTAATTTATGAAATGGGAATATCAAGGTTATTGTGTTTATTGGGCTGCAGTGAGAATTATCAACAAATAATAGAAAGAATATAAGATACTTTGCGCATAGTAAACACTCAAAAATAACCATCATAATTTAAAATACTATATCATTGTTTCGTTGGTACTCACACCTTTCTGTGAGTAGGGTGACAATTATGTTCAAATAAAGAAACATTTTAGACAGAGGTAAATTCTATGCTTTAAGGCTTAAAAAAAGTAAGCACAGACTGGGCGTGGTGGCTCATGCCTGTAATCCTAGCACTTTGGGAGGCTGAGGTGGGTGGATCATGAGGTCAGGAGCTCAAGACCAGTCTGGCCAAGTTGGTGAAACCCCGTCTCTACTAAAAATACAAAAATTAGCCAGGCGTGGTGGCATGTGCCTGTAATTCCAGCTACTCTGGAGGCTAAGGCAGAGACTTACTTGAACTCAGGAGGCTGTAGTGAGCCAAGATAGCAACCCTGCACAGCCTGGGCTGCAGAGCGAGACTCTGTCTCAAAAAAAAAAAAAAATAAGCACAGAAATAACAAGGTCACAGATTCGCTGCCTTTATGGTGGAGGTCAGAGGTTACAAAATTTCAGTTAGATAGGAATAAGTTCAAAAAATCTATTGTGCATCATGGTGACTGTAGTAAATAATATCTTGTATTCTTAAAAAAATGCTAAGAGGGTAGATTTTCAGTATTTTCATCACAAAAAGATAACTATGTGAGCTAATGCATATGTTAATTAGCTTGATTAACCATTCTGATGCAGGCAAACCCCCAGATTGGGGCTTTGACCAGCTGCATGATGGGTGGAGTTGTGACTGGTGCTTGGAACACAAGTCCTGCTGATCTACCTCATTCCCGCCTCAGAGATTATGTACTCCTTAAAGAGTTGCAGAAGGGTGGAAGTCCTTGAACTTGCAGTTCAACTAACCCTGAATTGTTAGCATAAGAACAACAGGTGTGGTTTATTACTGCACATCCTTCTCGTCATGTTACTTGTCTGTGTGTTTGTGAAACAACAGCTTTAAATCTTCTAGGGGTTCACAAGTGTAGGCCATGGTGTTCGTCTCTTGCACCTGCAGGGACTCATGAGAAAACAGGTTTAATTTTATACAGGTGTACCCAACTGGTGACTCCCTGAAGTTTCATAGCAGCAGGGGAGGGGAGTATTTTCAACACCTGATAGGGGGCCTTCCATTTTGATTGTAATAGATCCTTGGGGGAGCCTTCTTTCCAAGTTTTTATTAAGACTCAGTTTTCAGATTAAAGAGGGGAGTATTATTTTCCTTTAGGGGAAAGAGAAATACTTTATTTCCATATTCTTGAAAGGCCTTTTGAAACTGGCCTGAGCTGATAATAGGAGTGAGCAAGCGTTCTAGGTGTCTCCTCATCAAACAGGAAATCTGAAGTTAAAAAGGGCCTCCCATAGGTTATTTCAAATGGACTAAGTTTTAGAGTACTCCTGGAACCCTCCTTATGCACACGAGGGCTATGGATTGGAGAAAAACTCAGGCTTCTGAGGTCTCCCAACAGAGTTTTGCTAATGTCTTTTTAAAAACATGGTTGGCTCTTTCTACCTTATCAAAGGATTGAAGCCTCCAGGAGGAATGAAGATAACAGGTAATGCCCAAGGCTGAGGAAACCTATGGTGTCACCTTAGCTATGAAGGAGGGTCCATCACCACTTTGCAAGCTTTTTGGTAATCCAAACCTTGGGATGAAATTCTTTAAGTAAGAATGTGGACTCTTCCAATACTTTTTCTGTCCTTGCGGGAAAAGCTTCTATCCACCTGGTGGAAGTGGCTATAAGTACTAGCAAATGTTGTAGTCCTCTGTAAGGTGGTCTGACTGAAATCTATTTGCCAGTCTTCCCCAGGGTATGTTCCTTGATGTTATAAAGGTTTGAGTTGGTGGCTTCCTGGGTTATGGGCACATAGTTCACAGGCCCTAGTGACCCCCTTTTCAGTCTGGAAGAGCCCCTTCTCCAAGAATATTTGGGAAACCAATTTGAAGAGGGAATTCCATCCCAAATGTGAGGATTTATGAAAATACTTAATGGGCCTGTGTGGTAGCTCACGCCTGTAATCTCAGCACTTTGGGAGGCTGAGGTGGGTGGATCACCTGAGGTCAGGAGTTCAAGACCAGCCTGGGCAACATGGTGAAACCCTGTCTCTACTAAAAATACAAAATTAGCTGGGCGTGGTGGCGTGTGCCTGTAGTCTCAGCTATTTGGGAGGCTGAGGCAGAAGAATCGCTTGAACCTGGGAGGTGGAGGTTGCAGTGAGCCAAGATTGCGCCATTGCACTCCAGCCTGGGCAACCAAAACAAAACCAAAGACATGAAAAAAAGAAAATGTTTAATGATTTTCCATTGCTGAGCCTTGGGGAGAAAGTTTATTGTTTTCTAGCAACTACCGTGAGGGACCCTTTTGTAAGCCTTTCTGTTCTGTTCATTTAATTTCCTCCGGTGTCTAGTATGGTTCTGCTGACATGGGTGGGGCATCAGGCATTACTGCAGTGACCAGTGGTCCTGATCTTCCTGTAGCAGTGGTCTTGGCGGCTCTGTCTGCCGGAGCGTTTCCTCTAACAACAGACATGTCTCCCTTTTTGTGTACTCTATAATGAATAACTGCTGTTTCTTTTGGGAGTTGGACAGTTTCTAAAAGTTCCAAGATCTCAGAATGATGTTTTATGGGGAGCCCCCTTAGCTGTTAATAGTCCTCTTTCTTTCTACAAGGCAGCATGAGCATGGAGAATCAGGAACTCATATTTAGAATCAGTAATATATTGACTCTTAAGTCTTTTCCCAGTTGGAGAGCTCTGATTAGAACGATTAATTCCACTTTTTGAGCAGAAGTCTGGGGGGCGGTAACGCTTTGGCCTTAGTAACTTCTTATTGGCTAATCATAGCATTACCTGCCTTCTTTAATACTCCCTTATGAATAAAGCTACTCCTGTCTACAGACCACAAAACAGCAAAGCTATCAGGGGCTCATCTTTAAGGCCAGATCTGCTAGAGTAGGTCTGTTCCATGGTTTTCACATAGGAGTGGGTGAATTGGGGATCTATTTCTTGGGATGTGGAGTCTGGGAACAGGGTAGCAGGGTTTAAAACTTAACATACCTTTGGGGTAACATCTGGGGGTGTCAAGCAGCAGGGCCTGATATTTAAGTAACTGGTCCCCTATTAGCCATTGATGTTCTTTTGCCTCTAGAACCTCCTGTACTTGACGGGAGGTCATAACATCTAACTGGTGCTCCAAGGTAAACCTACTGGCTTCTTCTGCCAATAGCTTGCAAGAATGCTGGCCATTCAGCTACCACCTGTTCCAGCTGTTTAGAGAAGCCACTGGTCTAGGATTATTCCTGAGATTTTGAGTTAGAACACCTAAAGTTGTCCCTTGTTTTTCAGCCACATAGAGGGTGAAAGTTTTTTCTAAGTTTGACAGTCCTAAAGCAGGGGCTGTGCCCATCTCTTCTTTTAAGGTTAGAAATGCCTGTTGGCAGATTCCATCCCAGTTCAAAGGCTCATGATCATTTCCTTTTAGAGCTTCGTAGAATGGTTTTGCTATGAGCCCAAACCCAGGAATGCAAATCCAGCAGAATCCAGTCATTTCTGCAAAGGTTCTTAATATTTCTTAGTCTGAAGGGGCTGGAGTGCCAGTATGGTCTCTCTTTGTTT
The DNA here is from genome assembly GCA_004027835.1 of Alouatta palliata. Classification (NCBI taxonomy): domain Eukaryota; kingdom Metazoa; phylum Chordata; class Mammalia; order Primates; family Atelidae; genus Alouatta; species Alouatta palliata. The sequence continues at coordinate 45,132 of PVKV010006066.1, forward strand.
CTGGGCTAAAGTCCTTGTCCCAGGAGGAAACATGTATTCCAGGTATTTAACATTTTGGGCAGAAATCTGGATCTTGTGGTTGGGGAAGGGATACTCAATACCCTTGTTTTCTCCCCAGATTCAGAACCTTAACTGTATTTTTATCAGAGTATTCCCCAGTAGGGCTGGAAATTAATAGGTTATCTATGTATTATAAATGAATCCATTCTTTAACTATAATTCCCTTAATTCTTTTGCCAATGCATTCCCAAAGAGATGAGGACTTTCCCTAAGACCTTGAGGGAAAGGCAGTCTAGGTAAACTAAGATATAGCATGAGGGTCTGGATCAGTCCATTCAAAAGCAAAATATACTGGGAGTCTGAGCATAAAGGTATGCAAAAGAAAGCATCGTTTAAATCTAACACTGTGAACCAATTAGCATCTTCAGGGATTTGGATCTATATTGTGTAAGGGTTAGGAACTATTGGGTAGACAGGGACTACTGCCTCATTAACTGTCCTCAGGTCTTAAACAAATCTGTATTCTCCATTTTCTTTTTTTTTGCAGACAGGATGGGGGTGGTACATGGGGACTGCCAGAGTTGTTGTTGTGTATACTTTAGAAACTTTGCTATCAGGGGTCGTATGCCTGATTGTGCTTCAGGTCCCAAGGATATTGTTTCTTTCATGGGTAACCAGCATTGGGCTTCAAGGTAACCTGGACTAGGGGTACATTAACAGCTTTACTAGCAACTTCTATTTCCCGGAAGGGTCTACTTGAGAAGTAACATGCAGAGGAAGGGAGATCTCTTATGTATCTAACTGTATTAAGGTATATACTTAGAGCTAGGAGCAGTGTCCCTTCCTGGCCTATTGCCTTATCATAAGGCTCCTCAAATTGAACTGTGGCCTGTCATTGGGAATGTAAGTCTCTTCCCAGTAAAGTCGTAGGGCACTCAGCTTTAAAACCCATGGTCCCATACATTGCAACTGAGGCAGTGGGTGAATCTCCTAATTCTTGGATATCAATCTCTGTTATGGTATAAGAGCAGGAAGACATTGGCCCTGAGAGATGGATCAGAACTTAGAAAGAAGCTCCCATATTCAGTAAGAACTCAGTCGTCTTACCTACCACGTCAAAGGTTATCCAAGGCTTCTCTGTGGAGATGGCAAAGTGTCCAGTGGGAACCATGGACGACTTCAGGCCCCCTCCATCCTCTGTTCTCTCAGCCATTATGAGTGTGGGTGGCCAAGGCTTTCTGCAGAGCCTGAGGAAATCCCTTTCCCAGTGGCCCTTTTGCTTACAGAAAACAAGGGGACAGCAGGGGATAGCAAGTCAGGGACTCTCACCTGGGCATCCCAGAAGCTGATTTCATGACACTTTCTCAGAATGGGTAACTCTGAGGAAGCACATGGTTTAAGACAGCCATTAACAATTGTGCTTTTTGGCTATTTTTAAGAAATTTTTTTTCCACCTCCTCTGCCCTGTCCCTATCGTTGCAAACTCCAAAGGCCATGTTTAAGAGTTGGCTCTCGGGTGTTTGAGGTCCCATTTCTGCCTTTTGTAGTTTCCTCCTAAGTCAAGAACAGGATGGGATCTGTCATTCATTAGAGCTTTTAAACTTAGTTCGGCTCAGGCATCTCACAGCGGCTCCCACCAGCTCCCTCATTTGTAACTGCAGAGACATTTAAGAGTATTTTCATCTCCGAAAAGAAAGTAGGTGATGGAATAGTCTTTAATTTCTAAAGACCTAGTCCCTGGCTCCAGTGAGCATCCTAGGTGAGAAAACAACCTACCGTTGTGCTGTCTGTATGTATAAATGGATGACATTAATGATAGATTTTGAAATGCAGTGGTCTGAGACATTGAATCCTGCTGTGACTGTGATTACTGAAGAAGGGTGGTGCTGTTCTTGCCATCCTTTGTCAGGAACTGCGGTCTGTGGCACACCTTAGTCCCTGGAGCCACCCCTGAGTGTTGGAGCAATTTTCACAACTTTTCAGCTGACTCAGGTTTCAATTTAAATCATTTAATTATCATTATTGAAAAAAATGCAATGCTATTTTCCTTTTACTAATGAAGAAACTGGTAGAGAGGTGAAACAATTTGCCTACATTTATAAGGCTGATTAATGCTGGAGACCAGATGAGAAATCAGATCTGTTTGATCCAAGGCTCTTAATCCCTAACTTCAAAGCATCCGACTATATCTGAATCTTTTAGCATTTTATTACATTCATGGCATGGATTCTTTTCTATAATCTAGATTTGTGATCATTGTCATCCAGTTTCATGACGCAAACTTATTTCTACATCACTGGCAGTTTCCTATAATAGCTGTTTTGTTTACGGAGCTTTCTTTTCCTTTGCTGGCATCTAAACCCAGATTTTAATGTACAGATTTTTTTTTTGCCTTAATTTAATTGTTACTTTTATCAGTTTTATTTATCAGTCATATTTCTTTTGCTCCAGCCAATAGTACTTTCAATTCTTGCTGGATGCAGTGGCACTTTGTAAGACTGAGGAGAGCTGATTACCTGAGTTCGGGAGTTTGAGACCAGCCTGGCCAACATGGAGAAATTCCGTCTCTACTAAAAATACAAAATTAGCTCAGTGGTGGCGTGGGTCTGTAATCCCAGCTGCTTGGGAGGCTGAGGCACAAGGATTGTTTGAACCCAGGAGGCGGAGGTGGCAGTGAGCTGAGATCGTGCTACTGTACTCCAGCCTGGGAGACAGAGGGAGACTCTGTCTCAAACAAAAACAAAAACAAACAACTTTCAATTCTTTTTGTAGATAATTGTATACTATAGGGAGTAGAGATACAATTTTTTAAAAGTAAGCTTTTGGTTGGGTGCCATGGCTCACGCCTGTAATCCCAGCACTTTGGGAGGCTGAGGCAGGCAGATCACCTGAGGTCAGGAGTTTGAGACCAGCCTGGCCAACATGGAGAAACCCTGTCTCTACTAAAAATACAAAAATTAGTCCAGCGTGGTGGTGGGCACCTATAATCCTAGCTACTTGGGAGGCTGAGGCAGGGAGAATCGCTTGAACCCAGGAGGAGGAGTTTGCAGTGAGCCGAGATTGTGCCATTGCATTCCAGCCTGGGAGACAGAGCAAGACTCTGTCTCAAAAAAAAAAAAAAAGTAAGCTTTCATGAAAATGCTCTGTTTTTAGTCCTTTCATATATAGTTGTTCATCCTCTTGTAAAATAAAACTTCATTCTAGCTGTAGTGCTGGGTATGAAAAGGGTCAAGAATATTGCTGTTGATCTGTTTCATAGCCACAGGCGGGACAACAATATACATTTAGTGAGCCCTTGAAGCTTTTGCCCTTGTGAGTTCTTTCCTCCATAAATAGTATTGAAAATCATATTTTATGGCTGGGTACAGGCATGGTGGCTCATGCTTGTAATCCCAGCACTTTGAGAGGCCTAGGTGGGTGGATCACGAGCTCAAGAGAGTGAGACCATCCTGGCTAATACGGTGAAACCTCATCTCTACTGAAAATACAAAAAAAATTAGCCGGGCATGGTGGCACACACCTGTAGTCCCAGCTACTCCAGAGGCTGAGGCAGGAGAATAGCTTGAATCTGGGAGGTGGAGGTTGTGGTGAACTGAAATCGCTCCATTGCACTCCAGCCTGAGGAACAAGAGTGAAATGCTGTCTCAAAAAAAAAAATTATATTTTATAAGTGTATTGGCATAAAGATAAATATAATCCAGTTGGACTTAGATTATATTCATTTTCTTCTTCTTTTAAAGAAATTAAGCATTTCAGGGTACCCTAAAATATCATGGGCTGTTGGGACTACTGCTGTCCCTTAATGAATATGTCAGCCCAGCTTACTATATGTGCTTCTAATAAAAATTGATGGAGACAAGAAAATTGACTGTTCCAAGTTTAATCAATCAAGAATTAGAATAAATCTCTATAAAATATCACCAGATATTCTTGCCTAAATGTTTATATCACACGACTTATTTATCATCAGTTTTCATTATTTGCTTCCAGAGTTGCTTAATGACATTTTTCACTTCTTCATTTCTGAGTGTGTAGATTAAAGGGTTCAACATAGGTGTAAATAGGGTGCAAAACACAGTCACAGCTTTTTCAGTGGGGAAGGAGGTTAGAGGTCTTAGATACAGGTATGAACAAGGGACAAAGAATAAGATGACAACGATGATATGAGAGGCACACGTAGACAGAGCTTTGCGACGCCCTTCAGAGCTGTAAGTCCTCAGGGAGCACAGGATGATGACATAGGAAGCAACCAGCATGGAAAAAATGAGGAAACACAGTGACCCACTGTTGGCAGCAATCAGAGGCCCCAAGGTGTGAGTATCTGTGCAGGCCAGCTCCAGAAGAGGTACTAAATCACACATAAAGTGGTCAATGACATTAGGGCCACAGAATGGTAACTGGGCTATGAACAAAACCTGGATGCCTCCATGCACAAATCCCAGAATCCCAGCCACCCCCAACAAGAATCCGCACATAGGTCGGCTCATGGTGGTTGCATAGTGCAAAGGCTTACAGATGGCCACATAGCGGTCATAGGCCATGACACTTAATAAGATGATCTCAGCTGCCGCAAAGAAATGTTCTGTGAAGAGCTGAGCTATGCAGCCATTGAAGGATATGGTGTTCTTTTCAGAGATCAAGTCAAAGATCATTTTGGGGGCTATGGAAGAAGAGTAGAGACTATCTATAATGGATAAATAGGACAGGAAAAAGTACATGGGAGAACCCAGGGCTGGGCTGATGAGGACGATCACTGAGATGAGCAGGTTACCTGCCAATGTGATCAAGTAGGTGATTAAAAACATAACAAACAAGAATTTCTGCAGTTCTGGATTGTGAGTGAGGCCCAGCAGGATGAATTCTGTTACATTGTTCATCTTTGTCATAGATGTAGCTCATGTTGTGGGTATATGGCCCATCTGAAAAAAAAAAAAAAAAAAAAGCGTTTCTGAATGATGATATTTTAAATTCAATCCTAAAATATTTCATTACCTCTTTAGTCTTGGTTTTTGGGGGTGATGGAGCTACATTGCCACTCACCTCTGCTGTTTTGCAGAGAGTTGTAAAAAAGAACAGAAGATTAGATTTCTCCTAATTCATAGTAATGAAATAGTGACAATATCTTACAAGTACCACAATAAAACAAGGTCTTGTTATAAATGTTGACTTCCAAACTTCTTTCTGGTTCTAAAGTATCACATATGTCTTTCTTTTATTTTTGGGGAGGAGAAATCTTATCAATAACAATTATTTTGAAATTATACTTTCTATTGTTATGGTTATTTGTGGGTATATGAACCCAGTATGTGTATTAGATACTAATTTGTATAATATATAGTAAAGTGCAAAGCCTTACTAAATCAAAGCTAGCTGTGTTCTGTGATCTATTATCCTTTTCTATCATATAAACACACATGTACACAGATGGAGACAGCGCCGCAAATGGAGATATTTTTCTTTTGGAATGCCAAGTAACTATCACAGTAACAGCTGTTGAGCATAATTCATTCACCATCCCTGAATGCTGCATCCTATCCCTTTGTTTTCATGCTCGCTCTTTCTGCATCTTTGATTGTGGCTATGTAAATGGTGTGAAGTTATAAAATTTAATATTTCATAAATTTTCCTCACAGTTGACTTCTATCATATATAGAATTATACACTGGATTAGATATATTTCTCCATTCACATCTTACAAATGGAATTAAATGAGTCATGATGACTTCCCTGAGTTTTCTATTGGCAAGACAGAAATGTCAGAGTCACCTGAGATAATACAATTTTCTCTTTTGGCATAAGTTCAGTCAGTTAAGATGAACTTGTAGTTTTCATTGCTGATAAATAACTGGAAATTTCTATTGCTAACTGAAAACATTGAATATATATATAAGAATGTAGATATTTTTGGATAATCTAGACAAAGAGTTTCAAGAGTAAGTACATGTCATTACAAAAGAGTATAAGATATTTTATTTCTTCTCCTCTTCCTTTCTCCTTCTTTCCCTAATCCCTGGCAAAAATATAACCACAAAGTTTTCCTCACAAATTTCTAGAAACAGAAGTCAGCCAGCATCGTGACCTCTCAGCTTCATTAAAGGTGAGTAAAAAATATCTTCGGTGTTCAGGAAAACTCGGTCACTAAGTTGCTTCCTCTTTATTCATGGCTTCTGTAAATGGTGACTATATGGTTAACCGTTCTCAATGGATTTAATTCACAAATTCTAACCTCAGTGTGGCAATATGGAACTCACAAAAAGGGGAAAAGCATTTCAAGCCATGACAAACTGAAATCTACAGAATCAGGGTATTCAGCAAGACATAAATGTTAACCAGGATGTTTTAAAAGTGACTTCAGTAGTTCTTAGCAGCATTGGGTCTGGCAACATTATGCATAAGCTTTTCTACTGATATTTTTATGTCGGTGTGTCTAAATTTATTTTCAGAGAAAAATACTAAACTTCAAGTCAAGTATGTAATGACAAAAACTACTACACTGAAAACAAATTGGCTAAAACAAGTTAATCTGCTTAAAATTTGGGAAAAAAGATTTAGTTTTCATTGACCAAGATGTGTTGATTGTGGATTCCTCCATTTTTAGATTGAGTGCAGTCACTGCTTTCCTCCCCTCTAGGTGTGGAACAGGGCCACAAAGAGACTCCATGAGCTGACAAGTGGGACACTGGAATTCTGTAGATGGCTCTCCCAATTCTGACATTTTAGTTTGTTTTGCTTTCCATTGTCAGTCTGAATTTACTAAGAAGACAAGCTGTTTCAGTTAGAAAACTTCAAGATCTCTAGGATTTAGTGTCTGCTCACTTTCTGGTTTTCTGATGAATGTATAAGCCAATCTTCAAAATATATCTGTTTTACAGATCTCTTAGGACTATATTCAATCCAAATTAAAAATTAGGAATAATACAAAATTCTTCAAATCTGGAAAATGCAACTATAAAATGAATAAGTGAATCAAGTCCACTTGATTGGGTATTGTTTTCTCAAATCTATTCTGATGAGTCCTTGAGTCCCTGAAAAATGTGGTGAGAGATTCCTTTCATTTCTGTTTCAAGTTCTTCTTTCAACTCTGTTTCCCTAGAAACTCACTAAGCTCAGGAGTGGTGTCTCCCAAACAGATCTTCATCTTTTTGGTTCCTGTCTCTGCTGCTGTCATTTGCTCACAGGCCCTTCTTTGTAATTCTTTCTTCATTGACGCTAGAGAAATATTTAAATAGACTTTCACAGACTGCAGGATTTGGCAATGCATTGACCTTTCAAGTACCCAGAGGATTAGTAATTGGCCTTGTTGGAATGTTTGGCAAAGTAATAGTCAGGTCCTTCATTTACTCTCACTTGGCACCCACAAACATCATTAGTTGCTAGTTTTAGAAATGCAGCTGAACTTGGGTTAAAGAGATGTCTGTGGCTATTGTTTAGGATAAGATTTGGAAACCTTCATTATAGGGCTGTTTTGCTAACTGTGGCATTATTGAGCCTAGCCTAGGATATGGGGTAGTTTTAGGCAGAGGTCAGAGTTTAGAGAATAAATTTCTTTCTGAACCCATATCTGGTCTAAATGGTATGGTTTCTCTGAAGAATGGGGAATACCAGTGTTCAAGGTCATGTGTCTGATTACTCTGGGAGATTGTGAAGTAATGACTGACTGAGGGAATTTACATGGCAGGATTTTCAACTACCAAAGATTGGGAAATTTCAAGTGACAGAGATATCAGCTGTCTGTAGGATGATTCCTAGATGACATGTTCTCATGAAGAATTCAAAAGTATATATGTTTTCTTTCTACCCCACAAAGAGGGAATGGTGTGACTTGGAGCAGGTACCATGCTTTCCCACATGGCCATTGAGAATCAATCACACTCAGCCAAGCACTCACATGTGATGACCTCCAGAGGTGGAGAATAGAGACACTCTAGAAGAAGGCTCCACTACTATCTTCTCTCCTTCAGCTTCTGAAGTGATGAAGAACTGCCTGCAGTTTTACATGGAATCACCTTTTCTGCTCTCAACTTTTGCTTTTAAAACAAACTTACACTTCCCAAAGTCCAGGACCAGGAAACAAAAGCAAAACTTTCCTCTATTCTCAATAGAATGGGGGCCTTCCGGACTGGCTTGGAGCCTGGAGCTAGCCTGGTGCTAGGGCAGGAATGGACCCTGGATCTACAAAGACTAATCTGGAGTCTGGGATTGCAGGGGCTGGCCTGGTACCTGGAGTCATGAGGTTCTGGAGTATTGAGCTGTGGGGATCTGCTTAAAACTTGGGTCTTCAGGGGCCAGCCTAGAGACTGGGTGTGTAAGTGCTAGTCTGGGTGTTGAGTTCATGATGGATGGATGGGTCCTAGTGCCTTGGGTACTAGGCTGGAATATGAGTCCACAGTAGCAATCCTAGAGCCTGGGTCCAGTGGGGGTGGCCCAGTGCTGGGATTTATTGGGATGGGCCTGGACCCTGGGTATTCGAGAAGCCCTGAGTCCTAGGTCTGCTAAAGTATAGGAATGCTGGGGTCAGCCTGATGGGTGGGGCCACAGGGACCAGCCTCATACTGCATAAGCCTGAAGCCTGTGTCTGCGAGTACTAGCCTGTATCTGAGGTGAGGGGTGCTGACCTGATACTGGAGTGGGCCTGAAGCCTGGGGCTATGCGGACCCCCCTTGCTCTGAGCTGTTCTGGAACCTCGTGCAGAGGTGGAAACTCAGGTCACAAGGGCTGGCCTGGTACTGGGCAGGCCTGGAGCCTGGACCTGAGGGTCAACATGGAGTCTGGATCTGTGGATGTAGACCTTATGACTAAGGCTATGGGGCCTGCCTCACACTGGGGTAGGCCTGAAACCTGGAGCTACTGGAGTTGCCCTGGCAATGTTGTGGGTCCAGAGGTGAAGTCAGCAGGGGAGTCCTGGAACCTGGGGCCATGGGGTACTGGCCAGTGCTGGATTTTACTGAGGCTATTCTGATGTTAGAGTATGAGGGAAAGTCTAGGGTTCACTTATCTCTCCTTTATTCATGCAGAGGCTATTTCTCTCCATGCCATGCTGCCTGGGATTTGTGTGCTACACCCAGGTGCTATAATATCTCAGCTGATTTTCTTAGCTCTTGTGAAGGTATTTTTGAATGTAGATAGTTGAAGCTGATGCTTCTGTGGAGGGACAAGAGTTGTCTGGTGAGACTTTTCATACCATTATTGAGGAAGAAGCTTACGGTTGAGAGATTCTGCTTTGGTTCCTATTTTCCTGACAAGTAGGAGGTGTAATCTTCTGAGGTTAAAGGAAAATTTGTGGAATATAGATATATTAGCTCTCACACTGTTATAAGGAACTACCTAAGAACAGAATATTTATGGAGAGAAGAGATTTAATTGAGTCACATTTCTGCAGGCTGTATGGAAAGCATGGCTGGGAGGCCTCAGGAAACTTACAATCATAGTGGAAGGTGAAGGGGAAGAAAGCACATCTTACTATGGTGGAACAGGAGACAGAGTGAAGGGGAAAGTGCTACACACATTTAAACAACCTGATCTCATGAGGACTTACTATCATGAGAACAGCAAGGGAGAAATCCACCCCCCATAATCCAATCATCTGCCACTAGTTTTCTCCCACAACATTGAAAATCACAGTTCAACATGAGATTTGTGTGGGGACACAGAGCCAAACCATATAATTCCACCCCAGCCCCTCCTAAATCAAACATCCTTATCACATTTCAAAACACAGTCATGCCTTCCAACGGTCCCCTGAAATCTTAACTAATTCCAGCATTAACTCAAAAGTCCAAGTCCAAAGTCTCATCTGAGACAAGGCAAGTCCCTTCCTCCTATGTGCCTATAAAACCAAAAAAAAAAGTTAGTTACTTCCAAGATACAATGAGGGTACAAGCATTTGGCAAACAAATGTTCCCATTCCAAAAGGGAGATGTTGGCCTAAACAAAGTGGCCACAGGCTCCATGCAAGTCTAAAACACATCAGGTAGTCATTAAATCCTAACCCTACAAGATAATATCCTTTGACTACATGTCTCACATCCAGGTCACACTGATGCAAAAAAAAATTTGGGCTCTCAAGGCCTTGGGCAGCTCCATCCCTGTGGCTCTGCAGGGTACAGTCCCTGTGGCTGCTTTCATGGGCTAACATTGAGTGCCTGCAGCTTTTTCAGGTGCATGGGGCAAGCTGTGGGTAGATCTATCATTCTCGGGTCTGGAGGATGGCAGCCCTCTTCTCACAGTTCCATTACGCAGTGCTTCAGTGAGGATGCTGTGTGAGGGCTACCACTCAACATTTCCCCTCTGCATTGCTCTAGTAGAGATTCCCCAATGAGAACTGCAGCTGACGTCTGCTTGGATGGACATCAAGACATTTCCATATTTCCTTTGAATTCTAGACAGAGGCTCCCAAACCTCAACTCTTGCCATCTGCACACCTGCAGACCCAGCACCATGTGGAAGCTTGGGGCTTGCACCCTCTGAATCGATGACCTGAGCTGTACTTTGGTCCTTTTTAGCCATGACTAGAGCTGGAGCTACTGAGAGGCAGGTTGCCATGTCCTGAGGCTGCACATCAGTGGGGCTTTGGGCCTGGCCCATGAAGCAATTTTTTCCTCTTATGCCTCCAGGCCTGTGGTAGGAGGGGCTGCCACATTAAGTTCTCTGAAATGCCCTGGAGGCATTTTCTCCATTATCTTGGCTATTAACATTTGGCTCTTCTTTACTTAGGCAAATTTCTGCAGCCTTGAATTTCTTCCCAGAAAATGAGTTTTTTCTTTTCTACAGCACGGTTGGGCTGCAAATTTCCCAAGCATTTATGCTCCACTTCCCTTTTTAATATAAGTTTCATTTTCAGGTCATTTATTTATTTATGCAAATGAGCATAGGCTTTTAGAAGCAGCCAGGCTACCATGTAAATGCTTTGCTGCTTAGATTTTTTTTTCCTGCAAGATACCCTAAATAATCTCTGTCAAGTTCAAAGTTCTACAGATCTCTAGAACAGGGATACAATGCTACCAGGTTTTTTTGCTAAAGCATAGCAGGAGTGACCTTTACTCTAGTTCCCAATAAATTCCTCATATCCATTGGATACCTCATTAGCTGGGTCATCTCTGTCCATATCACTATCAGCATTTTGGTCAAAACCATTCACAAATCTCTAGGAAATTCTAAATTTTCCCACATCTTCCTGTATTCTTCTGAGCCCTCTCTCTGTTCTAATCTTTGCCTATTACCTAGTTCCAAAGTTGCTTCCACATTTTCAGCTATCTTTATAACAATGCCCCACTTCTCTGATACCAATTTTCTGTTTTAGTCCATTCTCACATTGCTATAAAGAACTACCTGAGACTGGGTAATTTATGAAGAAGAGAGGTTTAATCGACTCACAGTTCTGTAGGCTGTACAGGAGGCTGGAAGGCCTCAGGAAACTTACAATAATGGCAGAAAGTAAAGGGGAAGCAAGCAAGGGAGCAAGAGAAAGAGAGAGCAAAGGGGGAAGTTCTAGGCACTTTTAAACGACCATATCGCATGAGAACTCACTATCTACAAAAAACAGCAAGGAGGAAATTCGTCCCATAGTCCAGTCACCCCTCCACTAGGTCCCTCTGCCAGCAATGGGAATTACAATTTGGCATGAGATTTGTGTGGAGGCACAGAGCCAAACCATATAAATAGGTTATTGAAATTGGAAGAATCTGTAGAAAATAGAAAAACATGCCATGCTCATGGATTGGAAAAATCAGTGTGAAAATGACTGCATTACTCAAAGCAATCTATAGATTCAGTGCAATTGCTATCAAAATACCAATGTCATTTTTCACACAATTAGAAAAACAAACCTAAAATTCATGTGGAACCAAAAAAAAGCTCAAATAGCTAAAACAATCCTAGGCAAAAAGAACAAAGCTGGAGGTGCTACATTACCAGACTCTAAATTATCCTGCAAGGATATAATAACCAGAACAGCAGGATATTGGTATAAAAGTAGGCATATAGACAAATGGAAGAGAATAGAGAACCTAGAAATAATGCCAAATATCTACAACCAACTGATCTTTGATAAAGCAGACAAACCCCCAAAAAACAAACAAAAAAAATGCACTGAGGAAAGGACAACCTATTCAATAAATGGTGCTGGGAAAATTGGATAGCCACATGCAGATGAATGAAGCTGGATTCCTATCTCTCATATACAAAAATTAAGATGGTTAAAAAAAATTAAATGTAAGACCTGAAACCATAAAAATTCCAGAAGAACTTAGGAAAAACTCTTTTGAACATTGACCTAGGCAACGAATGTATGTCTAAGACCCCAAGAGCAAATGCACAAAAATAAAAATAAATAAATAGGACTTAATTAAACTAAAATAATTCTGCATAGCCAAAAAAAAAAAAAAAAAAAAAAAAAAAAAAAAAAAAAAAAAAAAAAAAAAAAAAAAAAAAAAAAAAAAAAAAAAAAAAAAAAAAAAAAAAAAAAAAAAAAAAAAAAAAAAAAAAAAAAAAAAAAAAAAAAAAAAAAAAAAAAAAAAAAAAAATCAACAGAGCAAGTAGATAACATACAGAATCAAAGAAAACATGACAAAGGGCTAATATCCAGAATCTACAAGAAACTCAAATAAATTAGTAAGAAAAAAACCAAATAATCCCATTAAAATGTGAGCAAATGATATAAATAGACATTTCTCAAAAGAGGATACATAAATGGCCAACAAACATAAAAATACTCTCAAACTCCACAGCTTCTGCACAGCAAAAGAAACAGTCAAAAAAGAAAAAGAGTACTCAACATCACTAATCATTATGGAAATACAAATTAAAGCCACAACAATAGATGTTGGTGTGGATGAGGTGAAAAGGGAATGCTGAAACATTGTTGGTGGAAATGTAGATTAGTACAACCTCCATGGAAAACGTATGAAGATTTCTCAAATGCCTAAAAGTAGGTCTACCATTTAATTCAGCATTCCCACTACTGGAAATCTAACCAAATAAAAATAAGTCATTACATTAAAAAGAAACTTGCATTTGTATGTTGATCACAGCACAGTTCACAATTGCAAACATATGGAATCAACCTAAGTGAACATCTTAGGTTGATAAAGAAAATGTGGCATGTATAGACCATGGAATACTACTCAGCCATAAAAAAGAACTAAATAATGTCTCTTGCAGGAACTTAGATGGAACTGGAGGCTGTTATCCTAAGTGAAGTAACTTAGGAAGAAAAAACCAAATACTGTATGTTTTCACTTATAAGTGGGAATAAGCTATGGATACACAAAGGCATGCAGACTGCTATACTGGACATTGGAAACTCAGAAGTGGGAAGGGTGAGAGAGAGACAAGGGATAAAAAAGTCAGTTGTTGAGTACACTGTACACTATTCAGTGACAGGTACGCTAGAAGCCCAGACTTCACCTTTATACAATTTACCTAGGTAAACAAAACCACTTATACTCATAAAGCTATTGAAATTAAGAAAAGAGATGTTCTAAAATGTAAGATAATGATACTCTTCTAATTTTTTTGTTAGAAAATATATTTGTGGAAAATATATCAAAGAAATATCAGAAAAACTTCCAAACCAAAGGACATGTGTTTCCAGATTAAAATGACCTTCTGATGCTTAACACAGTAAATGAAAAACAGAAGAGGAGATAAAAGAAAAAAAGAAAACTCACGCAAGGTCATGTTAGGAAATTTCATCACACTGTAGATCCATGAGCAGCACAAGGTCAGAGATAACCGACACCATGCACACTTGTGTCTTTCCATGATGTCCGACTTTTATTGATGGCATCTCAATCATAAAAGCCTCAAGCTACATGGATTTCCCAAGGAGGCAGTTCTCCTCAGTACTTCCCATTCACTTGGTAGTCAGAGCTGCAGTCACAGAACCCAACAAGCCATTCCATGAGTCAATATTGCAAATCCTACGTAACAGTACACCTAATATATGAATGTTATAGATTAAACACTCCACAACAAACAAAGTAATATTTAACATCCAGAGAAGGGACAGGAAGAGAGGTTAACAAACCAGTACAGGGAGAGCAATGTAGACAAAAAGAATTTCCTTGTCTGCACCAAGTGGTCCATTGGTGTTGCAAGAAAGCATCTTTGATGTGGGCAGAGCCTTCAGTGGCAGATGCCAGGTGCTTCTCACAAGTGACAAGACAGTGTCTGTTAGGATAGCTGATTCGAGCTGTGAAGTCCTGTTCTTTTTATGGCCACAGAGTCCTCTGGTGAGGACTGAGAGTGGAGGCATGTGCTTGCTTATGTCCTTATCTGGTTGTATGCAGTCTTTATTTATTTATTTATTTATTTATTTTTGAGACAGAGTCTTTCTCTGTTGCCCAGGCTGGAGTGCAATGGTGAGATCTTGGCTCATTGCAGTCTCTGCTTCCCAGGTTCAAGTGATTCTTGTGCCTCAGCCTGACAACTAGCTGGAATTATAGGTGCCAGCCACCATGCCTGGCTAATTTTTGTATTTTTAGTAGAGGTAGGGGTTCGCCCTGTCCATCAGGCTGGTCTCAAACTCCTAACCTCAGGTGATCTGCCTGCCTTGGCCTCCCAAAGTGCTGGGATTACAGCTGTGAGCAGCCACACCTGGCCTGGGTGCAGTTTTTATTCATCAGGCAAAATATGTGGTCTCAGTTGACAAAGTGCCTTATGAAATGTTAAGGTGGATCTTTTTGTAAGATGGAGTTACTTATGTCAAGGATGTGCTATACAACAGATAAGTAGATCCTGAAAGATTTCAGAGAAGAATATGAGATCATATATGAAGGAACAGAAATCAAAATGACATTACCCTTGTCAATAGTACTGGAAGCTACAAGACAATGCAGAAATGCTTTCATTCTTAGAAAAGATAGTTATAAATCTAAAATAATATTACCAGGCAAAAAATCAATTGTGAGTGCAGAGGAAAGGTGTTTTTAGACATGATATGGGGGATTGTTATAATAATGATCTCAAAGAACCACACATCTTTGTATCCACACCACTTTGCAATGGGACTTTGCTGTTTTTCCCAGTGAAAGAGGGAGTCTATGTCTTTACCCTTTTGATCTGGGTTGGCCTTATGACTTGTTTTGACCCAGTAAGACAAGAAGGGACATTGTGTGATTTCCATTGCTGAGCCTTTAAGAGGTCTCAAAACTTCTCCTTTCACCTTCTTGGAACCCTGAGACCACCGTGCTCTAAGAAACCATTGGAGAATGAGACATGTCTAAAACTCATATATCAAAACACAGCAATATAAAGTGAAGTTCTTAAAGCAGCTGAATGCTAGTCTCTATTTGACTTTTTCTTTAGAATTATTTATATATTTAGGGCATGAAATTTTTGTTATATTTTGCAAGTATTTTTTGTGGCGTTTTAAAAATAATGCAGAAGGTTTTAAAATTTTTTTGGTGGTCTTTTTGTGCTTTTGAGGTTTTGTTTCTTGATAGGAAGGATTTCTCTACGCAATGATTTAATCTTATTTTTTAAAAAAAGCGAAACAAAGGAAAAAAAACTAACAGTATAAGCAACTGGTTGGTGCAATGTGGTGGTAGCTATCAAAGAGAAAGCTAGGAATCTAAAGTAGTTGTCTCTAAGGAGTGGTCTGGAGAGGAGGGCCAGGCAGGAACTTGCTGCTCTTCTGTTAATACTTCTCTTTCCTTAGCATCTCAGCCTGAAAATTGCACTGATAAAGTGTGTCCCGAATCTAACCATTTGCTATGCTCACTTCTACTAGTCTGCTCAAGTCCCATCATTTCTTCCCTAAATGACTGCAAAAGCTGGCCCACTGGTGTCCTGTGTCTGTCTTCCACCTTTGTCCATTTCAGTTATCTATTGCTGTGAAATAAACCACTTACAAACAAAAACAAACAAATAAACAAGAATGTGTAGAAAGAAGGACCTGTCTATAATAGCCAGAAATTTTGCTCAGGAAGATTTGAAGACCTAGTTCATATTGGAGTTCACAATTATTTTGGTACCCCCTGACTGTATAATTGTATAATTTTCTTGAGCATTGCCTTACATCTTAGGTAAAGGGAAAAAGAAGATGGCTTATAAATTTATGGTATAAATATATCAGTTACCGTAGTGTGTTACACCAAAGCTGAAAAAGGCTCTATTTGGACTTGATTTTGTAAGGATTGCTATTTACCCATTACGCTATTTGAGAATCAAGATGATTGCAAAAGTTATGTTAAGTGTTATAAGTGTGTAAGTCCCTTAAAAGATAAAGTTAGTTGTCTCATTAGTCAGCATAAGCTGCATTTTGCTGTGGTAACAAATGAATTCTGAACTCTCAGTGGTTTAACACATACAATTTTATTTCTCCTTTAAGCCAAATCCGTTGAACTGAGGGTTGGGTGATCCTCTAGGGCAGCTGTTCTCCTGGTAGTTACTCAGTAATCCAGGCTGTTGTTTCTGTGTGGCTGTTTCATGTCAGTTTGTGTCTCCCAGGTTTGCTGCAGCCACTCCCCAGTAAAGCTGGGGAGTGGCTCGCTGGCTCCTAAATGGTTATGCCTGCATGTGACACATATCACTTCTGCGAACATGGCCCTCCTTAAAAAGTAGTGGCTGGAAAACATGGTGGTAGCACATAGATATTTCCAGAAAATGGGTTAGCCACAGTTGAGAAAAACTGATCTATTTGGAATAAAATGTTTACTAAATTGTTGAATATTAATTTATATGTAATATATACTGAAGATTTAAGCATGGTGTGGAGTCCTGTGGGTTAATTCAGGTCTTATGAAGGTAGAGGTGAAGTTGTTGAGATTTGCAGGACATCTGGCCCAGCCCTGGTCTAGATTTTTTAAAAAATATGGATGATTTTTCTTAGGATTGCACTATATCTGCATCTCAAATTACTTCGCATCTCAGTGGTCTGCAGTTGGGCAGCATTCTTTATTCAAATTTGAATGTGCAGAATTTCTGCCTTAATTACTCACATATCACCAGTTCCCTTTTTTTCCCCCTCTTTTTGAGATGGAGTCTTACGGTGTCACCCAGCCTGGAGTGCAGTGTCATGATTTTGGTTTACTTCATCCTCTGCCCCCCAGGTTCAAGTGATTCTTGTGCCTCAGCCTCCCAGGTAGCTGGGATTACAGGCATGGACACCATGCCTGGCTAAGTTTGTATTTTTAATGGAGATGGGATTTCACAATTTTGGCCAGGCTCATCTCAAACTCCTGGCCTCAAGTAATCTGCCTGTCTCTGCCTCCCAAAGTCTTGGGATTACAGGTGTGAGCCACCAAACCCAGCCACCGATTTTCTTTTGTGTCAGCTACTTTGTTCCTATTAGCTAAGGCACAAATCCATCCAATAAAAGCCACTTTTGAGGTGAAGTGGTGTATAGGATATTTTTGACAGAAAAATAGTGCTTCAGGAAATATCTTCTACCTGAGAAATAATGTCCAAGATTGTTCTATGATCGAATCTGGATGAATTTTCTATTCCTCTTTGGCTTTAGACAAAGAAAATAATTTAGTAATAAATTATTTAATAATTTATTATTATTATAATATATAATATAATTAATATAAGATTATTATTATATAATATAATATTAAATATTTTATGCATTTAATAATATATTATTTAAGAGTCTTTCAATATATTGAGTGGGATATTAAATAATAATTTATAATAATATAATACTATTAAATAATAATTTATTTTGGAGAGAGCCAGATTATAATGTAAATGGTAACCCCTGAAGTTGTGCAACATGACAGCATTAATTTTGGATGAGTTCTTCCTTAACGACTCTCATTCCTTAAATCCCAATCATTTCTGATCAGTCTCTCTTGCTCTCACAATAATAGTTCTACTTTGATTGTATTAGTTGGGATTAAAACTATGCATTTTCAACAAAATATTTAGCCATTAGGCCTTTTTGTTTATTTTAATTATTTTGCCTGTTAGTTATATACTCTATAATGAAGATTTGCAGATAATTGTTCTATTAAACACATACACTCATGCCTTTTCCATATACTGTAACATTTTTATATTGACTAGCAATGTCCCCCTGATTAATAATTTGTAAGTGTGAAGAAGTTTCTAATTGGCAGAAACTTTAGTCATCATTTAATCAAATATTGATCTTTTATGAAAAAGTGTCATTAAAGATTCCAGAAAATAAGGGGAACAAAATATACTTAAATGCACATATTCTGACCTCAAGACGTTTACCCTTTTCATTAGTCATACCTGTTGTTAAAATATGAGTAGGTTTTCTTTTTATCTTCTCTAATTATATAAATTGTTATCCCAGATTATTTGGCTCCAGAGCTTCTTCATGACGCTTTTCACCTCTGTGTTTCTGAGGGTGTAGATTAAAGGGTTTAACATGGGTGTTACCACAGTATAAAACACGGACACAGCTTTATCAGTAGGGATGGTGATCATGGGACGAAGGTACACGAATATACAGGGAACAAAGAATAGGACGACTACAGTGATATGGGAGGCGCAGGTAGAGAGAGCCTTCCGCTGTCCTTCCTTGCTGTGAGTCTTTAGTGAGCAGAGGATTAGGACGTACGAGCTAATGAGAAAAGAAAAAATGAGCATACACATCAGCCCACTGTTGGCGACAACAAAAAGTCCGAAGATGTGAGTATCAGTGCAGGAGAGTTTTAGCAGAGGGAAAAGGTCACAGATGAAATGGTCAATGACACTGGGGCCACAGAAGGGCAGCCAGACTATCAAAAGCATTTGAATCAGAGCGTGAAGAAATCCCCCGACCCATGCCATGGCCACCAGGAGGTCACACACCTGCCTGTTCATTGTGATCATGTAGTACAGGGGCTTGCAGATGGCCACATAGCGGTCATAGGCCATCACCACGAGCAGAAAGATCTCAACTCCCCCAAAGAAATGTCCTGCAAAGAGCTGGGTCATGCACCCACTGAAGGAGATAGTTTTCTTTTCAGTGAGTAAGTCAAATAGCATTTTGGGGGCCACGACAGAAGAGCAGCAGCCATCTATGAAGGACAAGAAAGACAGAAAAAAATACATTGGAGAGTCCAGGGTTGGGTTGGTGGTGATTGTCACCACAGTGAGTAGGTTGCCTACCATGGTGAGAAAGTAGATGAGTGTAAGCACAGTGAACAAGAGTTTCTGTGCCTCTGCGTTCTGTGTTAGGCCAAGCAAGACGAATTCCGTTACGTTGTTCACATGCTTCATAAATCCAGTTTGGCATTTGGATAATTGATTTATCTGTGAATAGCACAAGGAGTGCAATTTGGCACATACATTTTGAATAATAAGATAATTTTAGTCAGGATTATTTTCTGTAACACCAATGTAATCCCCAAATCAATAAACCCAAGACTTTAAGTTGCACCATATTATTCATGACATAATGAACACACATTCCTCTTCTCTCTCATACACAGACACAGACACACACATACACACATTTATTTATATACACAAACATGATTTTTTTTTTTTTGAGATGGAGTTTCGCTCTTGTTACCCAGGCTGGAGTGCCATGACATGATCTTGGCTCACCGCAACTTCCACCTCCTGGGTTCAAGCAATTCTCCTGCCTCAGCCTCCCAAGTAGCTGAGACTACAGGCACGTGCCACCATGCCCAGCTAATTTTTGTATTTTTAGTAGAGATGGGGTTTCATCATGTTGACAAGGATCGTCTCGATCTCTTGACCTCGTGATCCATCCGCCTTGGCCTCCCAAAGTGCTGGGATTATAGGCATGAGCTACCATGCTTGGCCACAAACATGATTTTATGATGTTGACATGTCAGGCATTTTTCCTATAATTGTACATGGATGAATATTCTCCCAATCACATTATAGTATCTTTTTCCCCATAGATAAACTAGAGTTAAAAGAGGAGGAGCAGAGGTTTGAATTCGTGAATTGATTTCCTAGTTTCTTTTTTCTAGCCACTACAGTGCAGTTTGTTATTCTTGTTATTTTTAACTTGTTTCAGGGTAACTATAAAACATCAGGTGAGTTCAAATTGAAATTAGGAATGATGCCACATTTCAGATCAACTGAACTGAGTGAATTTTGAGGCAGTACTAAGATAAGCCCTGGCGGTTAGATTTGTGAATTTATGCCACATCCAAACAGGAATTGTCTAAGAATACAATCAAACACATCTGGAAGCATATCCTGGAAGAGGATAAAACAGTATGATGCAAGGCAACATTCCCCAAATGTATTGGAAACTTTAGAATTCACTTGCAGAACTGCCATGTTTAGATTTTAGGGCATTTTTCAAATCAAAAGCCAACTTCAGAACGACTATGAAAAGTTACATGGACCTATTTAGAAAAGATAATATTAAGGTGAGGAAACAAAAGCACCATAATTTACTGGAGAGAGTGTGTTTTTTAGAATCAGATGCCTTATTTTTACATTCTGTTTTCACTGTTAGCCAAATGATACTGTGTACAGATCTTAGTCTCACTGTGCTTAAACTTTTTCATATATAAAATGGGAAAAATAACAAATGGTATGGAGGAAATAAAGAATATCGTAATTAAATATGTCAAGCTTTGTATCCTAAAGGTAAACCTATAGCTTACCATGTACTCCATGTCTTGATAAAAGAACATGCATGAACAAAACCTTGCATATCATTATTTTTATCTTTAAATTATTTTATTGTGGTAATATTGAGAGAAAATAAATGAACTAAGTACTCAACTCAAGATAAAGAACAAGCAATTATTTCAGGAAAAAAGATGTAATACAGAAGCACATTAGGCAATAAAATAATTAGACTTGATAACTAAATTCAAAAGTTTTTTGATATTTTAAAAATACAAATAAAACAAGAATACAGATGAGCTCAATAAGAAACAAGTATGGCAACACGACTAAAGAATATTATTTGTGAAGAATATTTAGAAAGGTATTATGTATAGTTCATAAGAGATTTCTAAATAACTTGATAGGTGTTTTTCAAAACAAAATAAGTCTCTTCTTAATGCCATCATAAAAAAAAGAAAAAGAGAAAAAAGAATAGCATGTATTAAATACTTCAGATAAAATATAGATCTTTACAAAACCAAAAAATAATAAAATCAATATATATTTCACCCAAAGGTAATAAAGGATATTTTAAAATAAAAATATGATGGTATAAGATAAAAAACAAAACTGATGAACTCAGCTACATGGAGATATGGAACACCCTGGAAAAACAATTGCAGCAAGTATGACAGTTGTTATTATAGAAGCAGTTTTGAACAAATTAAAATAAAGGGTAAAACTAATAAGAAGACAATTCTCAGAAAAAACATTAAACATCTAAGAAGTCCTCTATTTCATAAGTTACCGAAGAACTGCAATTTAAAAACAGTGAAATACTGACAAATTGGCAAAGATTACGACAGTTGTGTTATTCAGTAGTGTTGAATGTGTGTTGACATAAAACATTCTAGAAAGAATTTTGACCCCTTATAATAAGGGTTGTATACTAGTTATGACCCATGGTACAATATTCCTTATGTTTAGAAATCTACTCTAGATTAAAAAAAAAAAGACAGAATTATATATACAAGTTGTGTTTCACAATACTTTTTATATTAATAAAATGATAAATCCAAATATACATAAAGAAGAATAGTTAAATGAGTTATAGTTATTATATGTCAAGTGGACATTAAGGTTATTTGCAAAAGAATTGATATGGAAAGAATCTTTGAATATAATATTGAGTGGGGAATTACAAAATATAAAATAGTTCATATGTTATGACCCAAACTGTTTAAAATGCCATATATTCACTAAAAATATATCTGAAAAAAGTAAATCAAGGATAATAATGCGTATATGAATAAAATGGGATTAAGGAAAATTTTAAAAAGTTTCTGATCTGAGTTTTCTACAGAGGGAATATATTACCTTTGTAGTCAGTAAAATAATTTAATAAAAGTTTTATTTTATTATCAAGTCAGACTCTGTAATATCCTGGGTGAATGTGTTTCTTAGTGGACTGAGTATTTTGGTCATTATTCATACAAATCTGTAACAGTAAAACACATTTAAATGTAACTCACCTGTAAATTGAAGACCCTAGTATTATCTTGAGAAAAATTTACTAATAAGGTGAAGAAGTAATGGGGTCATTCAGTAGCAAGACATCTTATTTGTAGAGAGCAGTTTGCATGGAGTTAGCATTTACTGGCTCATCACTAACTGCTGCTTTGCAGAGTTCATCCATTTTTAACTTAATTATTACAGATGTTTTCCTCAACTGGTGACTTAAAATGATGGTAAGAGACTTCCTAAATACAGCTGAGTTCATGGGCTGGATTTGTTTTGCTCTATTGAGTCACACCATCCTGTGAGTGTGAGACACAAGCATCTGAGCTCAGAAATGAATCTGAATTTCTTTCGTCGTTTCCAAAGGCTGGCTTAGGTTTCCATTAGTCTTCAACAGATATTGATGGGAAAAATACATAGCCATTGAAGGACATCTTTCTCCAAGTTGCGTTATAATGCATTTGCCAGGCTTTCTTGATGACCAGATGAAGAGTATTATAAAAATCACTTGATCTGAGGTCTAAACCATTTTAAAGCCCTGAGTATAGAAAACTAAGTTAAAATAGAAAAATTTGGGATCGAAAGCATCATGAAATCAGCAACAAACGAAAGCTATCTTGAAGTAGCAGGTCTCTCTCTCTTTTTTTTCGGTAAGCCTGTGCTCACGCTGGAGACAGCTTCTTTGGTCCTGGAAGTCTGGATCCAAATTTGGAAATTCAGAATGAAACATCTGTGATTTGTGGCCGGTTATGCTTATGTGGTCATTCTGGGACAGAAATCCTTAGTCTGTCCTTATCAACGTTTTCATGTGTGGATTTGGGAAAATATTTAATGGATTTTATTCAAGTCTGAGGAGTTGGGAATACTCGTTATCTCCCAGATGACTGGAATTAGCATCTGCCAAGGTGGTGCCCCCCAAACCAATTTATCCTGTTCTCTCTCTTGTGGCCATGACATCTGTGACCAAAGGGTTGGGGGAGAGCCAGCTAGGCTAACAGCCTCTCTTATGACTGTGATTAGGAAGTGATCTTAGATCCTGAGACCCTAGACCCAGAATGTTCTAGTCATGGGGGTATGGATGCATGGGCCAGTCAGAGCCTATAAAACAAACCTAATAATACTTGCCCCATAGAGTTACAGGGAGAGCTGAGCAATATAACATGAAAATGTCTACATCAGTGAAAAACTGCTATTCTTTAATTAATACTCCAAAGAAGCTCCTTAATATTATAAATCTGAATCATGCTTAAAAGTTCTGCTGACTCTTCTTTTTCTTTTCTTTTCTTTTTTTTTTTTTTTGAGACAGAGTTTCACTCTTTTGCTCAGGCTGGAGTGAAATGGTGCAATCTCAGCTTACTGCAACATCCGCCTCCTGGGTTTAAGTGATTCTTTTGCCTCAGCCTCCCAAGTAGCTGGGATTATAGGCACCCGCCACCACGTCTGGCTAATTTTTGAACTTTTAGTAGAGACGGGGTTACATCATGTTGGCCACGCTGGTCTCGAACTCCTGACCTCAGGTGATCCACCTGCCTCAGTCTCCCAAAGTGCTAGGATTACAGGCTTGAGCCATTGTGCCCAGCCTCTAGTGACTCTTCTACTTACTAATTGGGTAACCTTGTTTCCTCAGCCTTGAGTTTCTACATCTATAAAAATGGGGCTGATAATAGTTCTTGGCTCCTTGGACTTTTGTGGTGGTAACATGAGATAATGCATATAAAGTACTTAGAATGGTGCTTGGGAAAGCATAAAGGCTTACTGTTATCTGTTATCATTTTCTGTACAGGAAATCAGAGCTCATGGTGTGACTCAGGTTTCTGGCAAGTATTGTCTCGACTCATATATATAGCTTGTCTTCTTTGCTCTTATGGCTGAGTTCTAGAAATTAGGAGATAAAAGCCACATTTTGAGGTATTGAAGACTGATTCATAAGTCATGATTATGAAATATTCCTATGAGTGTTTGATCTTCTCTCCACTAAAAAATCTGACAATGAAGGGATGATTCCCTGAAATGGTTGCGGGAGATAAAGGAAATGAGGATATGCTGAGAATTAACAAATAATCAGCACGATCACTCTGGTAAGTGTGGAATCTCATCTAATTCACACTTAGTGCCCATGAGAAAGGTATTCATTCCATTTTATGTGTAAGGAAATTGATGCTCACTCTGGGTATCATTTGGTCAAGGTCAAAAAGCAAATAACTGGCAGTTCAAATGTAAATCCAGATTGATTTAATTCTAAGCCTGAGCTCTAACTATTATGTCATTATGTATGATTAGATACTGATTCCATAATGTGTGTCATCCGTTGGGTGGTGGTGGGAGAGGAGGTGCTGACACATACCAGCTTTGCGTTGCTTTGCAAATTTTGATTTGACCACCAGTGGCAGGCAGAACAAATTCCTCCATCAGATAACATGGGCATCAGTAATTTATAAAAGAGGCATAGAGAAAAGAAAATGCCTTTCATCTTCCTTTCCTACCTTTGGATCTCATCCTTAGGAACTGCTTCAGCATTATCTTGGAAGATTTGATTCTGGAAATTTCCTGATGCCTGCAGAGTGGAAGGGAAGACTGAGCAGAATTCAGACTTAGGACCAGGGACATCCTCTACATAAATGGGATCTGGGAGGGTCTTGGAGAAATAATACACAGTAGATATAACCTTGGTATAATTTCACATTCTTCTATTTAGCATATGGCTCTATGCTTGTCACTTAAAATCCTTTAATATACTGAGCGTGTAAAGCAGCCTTAAATAAAGGTTATTGGGGAGAATACCAAAAGATAGCATGTGAAATCCATTTAGCACATTAAGAATGGAAAATATTTGGAAAGTATTTTCTGAACTAAATTGAGAGGTGTTTGCATTTTCCACCGCTGATATAATGTTAGTTATCTTTAACTACTGGCCAAGCTGTGTGGTTTTGGGCGAGTTGCTCAACTTCTCTATACCTCAGTTTCCTCTTGTGCAAAGCAGGGATAATATTACTACATGGGGTTGCATAGAATCACATTAGTCACTAAAAAGGGAAGTGGGGTTGCGGATAGCTTTTTTTTCTAAGAGGGGGAAAAATTTGTGTTTAAATGCTAGTAGGAAGAAGCTAGGGAGAGAGAGGGAGAGAGAAAGAAAGAGAAGTTAAAGATACCAGAAGGCAGGGAACTATCAATGAAGGCCTGTTGGATGGGCAGGCAGTGATTTACCCACAAAGAAGCTATTTTCTATCTTCTTCCTCTTTAATAGAAATCCATGTGGTTCTCGTGTGAGGTGGTCATGTGTTTGGGGAAAAATGGAATCTGTCCAGTCCATAGGTATGAATCGCCAATTATAATAATGCTCTTCACTGTCCAGTGATTTATGTAGGCATGTGACACAATTCCAGCCCATGAGACAAGAAAGAAAAACTGCTGGAGAGGTTCTGTGCGATGCTTCTCCAATCCTAAAAAGAGAGTCATGAGGAAAAATGTCTCTTCTGAACAATGCCTTCTGCAAAAGATTTGGAATTAACAGTGGTAACTATTGGCATTTTGGACTGGGGAGTTTTCTGAAACAGCTAAAAAGTACACACTTATTTGAAAAGTGATTGCTCATTTATTATTGGACTTCAGTTGAAACTACTTTTACTGAAGGAGATACATTGTTATTATTTTTTACTTTTTTTCCTTTCTGACTTTTATTTTAGGTTCAAGAAGTACATGTGAAGATTTGTTACATGGATAAATTGTGTGTTTTGGGGATTTCATGTTCAGATGATTTTGTCACTTAAGTAATCAGCATAATACCTGATATGTAGCTTTCAGTTTTACCTTCCTCCCAAGTGTACCATCAAGTAGGTACCAATGTCTGTTGTTTCCCCGCTGCACCCCTGCTTTTTGTGTTTTGAGACGGAGTCTTATTCTGTCTCCCAGCCTAGGGTGCAGTGGCTTGATCTCGGCTCACTGCCACCTCTGCCTCCTGGATTCAGGTGATTCTTCTACCTCAGCCTTGGGATTACAGGTGCCCACCAAATTGCCTGGCTAAGTTTTGTATTTTTAGTAGAGATAGTTCACCATGTTATGTTGGTCAGGCTGTCTCAAACTCCTGACCTCAAGTGATCCACTCCCCCTCAGACTTCCAGAGTGTTGGGATTACAAGTGTGAGCCACTGTGCCCAGTTATTGTTCCTGTCTTTGTGTCCATGTGTACAAAATGTTTGGCTTCCATTTATAAGTGAGAACATGTGGTATTTGGTTTTCTGTTCCTGCTTTAATTTGCTTAAGGTAATGGCCTCCAGCTCCATCCATGTTGCTACAAAAGATATGATTTTATTGATTTTTTTTTTGAGGATTTCGTTCTTTTTTATGGCTGCTAGAACACATGTTATTTTGAGATGGGAAATACCCATATGTCTTGAGCTATATCAGACAGTCAGCAGGTAGGAAAATTTCTCTTATAAAAGAGAAATACAAATTCAAAAACTTGTGAAAGGTGGGACAACACATCGCCTCCATAAACACATGGATGCTCAGCCTCTGAACTCCCTGTTTGATGCCCCTGAAGAGTTAGCTAACCTCAAGGTTGAACGAGGCCCTGCCTGTGATCAGTTATTAGAGGATGTCTAACAAGCAGCATAGTTTACAGATGGCCTGGAGACTAGTGACAATTTAAAAAAACTTGCAGATGAACCATGTAGCCTAGTGACATAAAAAATTAAACAAGACATGTCATTAATGCATAAAATTATAAGTAGATACTATTTTATCATTTATTACTGTAAAATATATACAAATCTATTATAAAGTTAAAATTTAAGAACACACACAGAAACACAGACCACATGTGTTGTCATTCTAAGTGGAGATAAATGTAAACAAATGTAAAGATGCAATATTACATCGTAACAGCAAAGATTAACTGTATAATTAACAGAATTGATAATCCCTGACCAAGGCTAACCAAGAAAAAAAGAAAAAACACAGATTATCCATATCAGAAATCAGAAAGGGAACATTACTAAAGATTCTATTGACATTGAAAATTTTTTTGGTTTTATGCTTTTGTTCTTTAAAATGTAATTAATTTATTAAACTGACAAATAAAAATTGTATGTATTTATCCTGTATAACATAATGTTTTGAAATATATATACATTGTGAAATTGCTAAATTGAGCTAATTAACAAATTCATTGCCTCACATACTGATAATTTTTTGTGATGAGAACACTTAAAGTCTATTCTCTTTATAGTTTTAAAGAATACAGTACATTCTTTAAACTGAATTTTTAAATATCCATCTTGATTTCCTTGTTGACCCAGTGATTATTCAGGAGCAAGTTATTTAGTTTATATGTATTTGCCTGATTTGAGGGTTCTTTGGAGTTGATTTCCAATTTTTTACCACTGTGGTCTGAGAGAGTACTTGATATAATTTCAGTTTTCTTAAATTTACTGAGACTTGTTTTGTGGCCTATCATATGGTCTATCTTGGAGAATGTGCTGATGAATAGAACATACATTCTGCAGTTGTTGGGTAGAATGGTCTATAAATATCTGTTAAGTCCATTTGTTATAGGGTGTAGTTTAAGTTCCTTGTTTCTTTGTTGACTTTCTGTGTTGCTGACCTGTCTAGTGCTGTCAGTGGAGTATTGAACTCTCCCAATATTGTTGTGTTGCCAACTATTTTATTTCTTAGGTCTAGTAGTAATTGTTTTATAAATATGGGAGCTCCAGTGTTAGGTGCATATATATTTAGGATTGTGGTATTTTCCTGTTGGACTGTTCCTTTTATCATTGTATAATGTTCCACTTTCTCTTTTTAAACTGTTGCTGCTTTAAAGTCTGTTTTTTCTGATATAAGAATAGCTACTCCTCACTTTTGGTGTCCATTTGTGTGGAATATCTTTTTTTTTTTTTTTTTTTTTACCCCATTTACCTCAAGTTTATGTGAGCTCTTATGTGTTAGGTGAGTCTCTTGTAGACAGCAGAAATGTGGTTGGTGACTTTTTGTCCATTCATCCATTCTGTGTCTTTTGTGGAGGACTTAGGCCATTTATGTTAAATGTTAGTATGGAGATGTGAGGTACTAGTCTATTCATCGTGCTATTTTTTTTTGCCTAATATCTTTTTTTTTATTGTATTAATGTTATATAGATCCGATGAGATTTATGTGTTAAGCAGGTTGTGTTTGCATTTATTTCAAGGATTTGTGACAAGATTTACAGGTTCTTTTAGCATTTCTTATAGTGCTGGCTTGGTAGTAGCAAATTTTCTCAGCATTTGTTTGTCTGGAAAAGACTATCTTTCCTTCATTTCTGAAGCTTAGTTTCACTGGATACAAAATTCTTGGCTTATTTTGTTTAAGGAGGCTAAAGAAAGGACATCAATTCTGCCTAGCTTGTAAGGTTTCTGCTGAGAAATCTGCTGTTACTCTGATAGGTTGTTTTTTATAGGTTACCTGCTGCTTTTGACTCACAGTTCTTAAGATTCTTTCCTTCATCTTGACTTTAGATAACCTTATGACTATGTGCTTAGGTGATGATATTTTTGCAATGAATTTCCCAGGTGTTCTTTGAGCTTCTTGTATTTGGATAGCTGTATCTCTAGGAAAGGTGGGGAACTTTTCCTCAATGATTCTCTCAAATATGTTTTCCAAACTTTCAGATTTCTCTTCTTCCTTAGGAACACCAATTATTCTTAAGTTGGATGCTTAACATAGTCCCGAACTTCTTGGAGGCCTTGTTCATTTAAAAAAAATATATATATTTTCCATTGTCTTTGACAGATTGGGTTAATTTGAAAGCCTTGTCTTTGAGCTCTGAAGTTATTTCTTATGTTTCTTTGATTCTATTACTGAGACTTTCCAGTGCATTTTGCATTTCCCTAAGTGTGTCCTTGATTTCCAGAAGTTGTGATTTTTTAAATTTATGGTATCTATTTCACTAAAGAATTTTCCTTTCATAGCCTTTATCATGTTTTTGATTTCTTTAAGTTGGACTTCACATTTCTCGATTGCCTCCTTGATTAGCTTAATACTCAACTTCTGAATTCTTTTTCTGGCAATTCAGATATTTCATCTGGGTTTAGATCCATTGTTGGTGAGCTGGTGTGATCTTTTGGGGGTGTTAAAGAACTTTGTTTTGTCATATTACCAGAATTGTTTCTCCGGTTCCTTCTCATTTGGGTAGACTATGTCAGAGGGAAGATCTGGGACTCAAGGGCTGCTGTTCAGATTTTTTTGTTCCACAGGGTGCTCCCTTGATGTGATATTCTCCCCATTCCCCTACGGATGGGCCTTACTGAGAGCCGAACTGCAGTTATTGTGTTTGCTCTTTTGGGTCTAGTCACCCAGTGGAGCTGCCATGCTCCAGACTGATACTGCGGAGTATCTACAAAGAGTCCTTTCATGTGGTCTGTCTTCAAATCTTTCAGCTGTGGATACCAGCACCTTGCTCCAGTGGAGGTAGCAGGGGAATGAAGTGGACTCTGTAAAGGTCCTTGGTTGTATTTTTGTTTGGTGCACTGGTTTGATGTTGGTTGGCCTGCAGCCAGGAGGTGGTGCTTTCAAGGGCACATGAGGTGTGGTACTATAGAGAGGATAGAGAGGATACAAACTTGCCCTAGGGTCACCTGATTAAGTATTCAGGTTTCTCAGGTGGTGGGCAGGGCCATAGAGCTCCCAAGAGATTATGTTCTTGTCTTTGGCATTCAGGGTGGGTAGAGCAAGGCCACCAGTTGGGGCAGGATTAGGTGTGACTGAGCTCAGACTCTCCTTGGGTAAGGCTTGCTGTGGCTGCTGTGGGGATGGGGGTGTGGTTCTGAGGCCAATGGAGTTATGATCCCATAGAGATTATGGCTGCCTCTGCTGAGTCATGCAGGTCACCAGGGAAGTTGGGCAAAGCTGGCAGTTGCAGACCTCACCCTGCTCCCACACAGCCTGCAGTCCTAAAAGCCAGTCTCACTCTCACTGTGCCCCCACAACAGCACCAAATCTATGTTCAGGCAGCTGGTTACCAGGGCTGAAAACTTTCCCCATACCACCAGCCTCCCTATTGAGAAAGCAAGTAGACTCCCAATTTTTCAGCATCTCAGGGGTTCTGCAGCAGTGATCCAGTTCCTTCAGAGGGTCTGTGGATTCTCTCAGCTTTCCTGGAATGTTCCTGTGGTAGTTCCTGGAGCAAAAGGTTATGATATGCATCTCCACATGCTGCTCTGTCTGCTAGTCCTGCCTCCTACCCACCATTCTCTATTGCCACTTTCGAATTAATCTTTCTGTTTTCTGGTCTTCTCTTCTTTCTGAAGTGGTGTTGTTTGACTGGGGTAAATACTCAAGGTTTGTCATCTCACACCAAGGAACTTCAAGGTGTGAACACACAAGAAGTGAGTTTAAGAGTAGAAATTTAATAGGTGAGAGAAAAGAGAAAAGCTCCCTTTTGCAGAGAGAGGGGGACTCTTGAGTGGGTCTTCTGGTTTTATAGTGAAATGCATGAGGTTTTATAGATGAGTTTGAGGAGGTGGTGTCAGATTTACATAGAGCCCAAAAGATTGGTTAGACTATAAATGTGCCATTTACATAGCATTACATAGCATGTCAAGGAGCTGGCCGCCCCATCCTAATTTGTCATTATGTGAATGGGTTCTCTATCTGGTAGGTGCCACGTTGCCTGCTTCTTTACTGCACATGTGGTTGACAAAGAAAAGGGAAGATGGAGTCTCCATGGTGAACATGCCTGGCCCCCAGGTAGACTTTTCCTATTGGCACAGCTGTCAGCATTCGTCCATGCAAGCTGCTGGTTTGCTTTTCTGTCTGCAGCTTGATTTTTCAGGGTGCTCTCTGTTAGAAAAGAAATGGTTTTGGGGCTGCTTTTTATTAAAAGGGAAACCTTACCAAGGACTCTCTTATCCTCACTATCTGCATAAGTAATTTCTTTCTAGCTCCTGTATTATTCCCCGCCCCCCCCCCGTTAGAAATGGAAACCCTAACTACTGTTAGTGGGTGCTGATTACAACTCTTTCTGCCTACTTCCTGCTGAAAAAGGGGCGCTGTGTGGGGAACAGCAGCTAGGGCTCCTCCTAGGGTCGACTTAAGGATCCTCAGAAGAATGGCATGTTCATGGATGTTCCCTCTGCAGTACCATTTGGAGTTTAATAGATTCTAGGTGAGAATAAACAATTTGTGTTATTAGAGGACATGTATCAAAATAAAACAAGGCGGGGGTAAGGACAGCTCAAAAAGTCCTGAGGCTGCTGTAACCCCTTGATAACTGGTAGCTATGGTTATGCTTGTTAAGATTCAGGTGTGCAGGGCTTGGCTTTTGTTAATCACCTTGGTTTTATTTTCCCAAAGAAACCTCTGGGTTATGGGTATCCTATTTACTTTTATTACCTGGCAGGATTTGCAGGATGATTACCAAGAACTAGCATAGTGATCCAGATTTTTACATTACCCATCCCTTTTTGTTTCTTCTGAGCCGGGGAGTTTACTACTTGTTTCACAGGAATAAGCAAGATTAGCCTAAAATGTATGCAAAAAACTTAAAAGCAGCCAACGAGACTATAATTTAATTACAAATGTATGATAAGTTTTGGAGCATAATTTTTCTATCTCCAGACCTAATTTTCAGTAAAGCCAAATTTTGATAGGATGTGGTATTTGTAGAAAAGAGGACTCCAGACTTCTATTAGTGTAGTTCATGCAGTTAACTCCTGTTTGATATTCATGAACATATCAGCTCTTCATGAGTCTTGTACATTTTTTCTCTCTTCCAGTGTTACAACATTCAAAGCTATAGAAAAACCTGCATTTGAGAACATCTGTTAAAGTCCTATAGCTTGATTATAAACCATCTTTTGAAAAGAACAAAGCAAGGCAACAATTGTCTGTGAATGACAAAATTTCCAGGTTAGTTACAATTTGGTTTGCAATAACTTAACAAAACAACCTTAATTATAATTTTTAGCATATACTCAGACAATAGGATTTTATAAATTTCACACAATTATGGAGCATATATTAATATTATTCACAAAAATATAACCTGAAGAAGACTAAACATTATTTTGGCAATCTCACATACCTAAATGTGTTAAATAAGCCTGTTTACCTCTCTTTTGAATGCTCTAGGGGCCCTCTGTAGAGGTCAGGAAAGACAACCTTGAAACTGAGATTTGATTTTAGGAAGCCTATTACCTATGTGATAGGTTTAAAATACTTGATATTATGAAATAGAATTACAGATTACCATTAATTTTGCCAAATGATAAAAAAAAGGCAGAACCTTTTATTAACCTTTACTATTACATGAAAATCCTGTTCAAAGCCAGATTTTACCCTTGTATTAGTTTATTAATGTGAACTCAATTTTTAAATGAAACTTCATAGACAATTCTTTGTAATCTTAACCGATTTGACCATTATGTGAAATTGTTATAAACCTTTTATAACCCTTTTGCTGAAGGGCAGATTAATGTCTTAAGACAACTTTGCCATGCTTTTATTCAGTGCTCATTTTATGAAAAGACCATGTAAAATACCCTTTTGAATTAGTTCATATTTATATAGGGGATTTTTTGCAAGATTAATTTTTACAATCTTTCAATTACTTGCTTAAACCTTCAGCTTTATCATATCTAATTTAAGAGAATCCTTTATCCCTAAGCAAAATGTGTACATTTCCATGCTTTCTTACAGTCTTTTACTAAAAACATATTTTACCGTTTTTACACGCCTTGCATCTAAATCTATTTTTAGTAGTTTAAATTGCAAATTATAATGGTGACTTTTAGCATTTTTTAACTTTAATGTGAAACCTGGCAAGTTGTTTTGATTACGTAGTAGGCACAGATAAAGTATGACTTTTTCCAGCATAGTTAGGCACATGGTTAATTTTGTATATCCCCAGGCCTTACCAAGTTGTAAAGCAGATAGTTTACATGGAAACAGTTAGCAAACTTAGTAGCTGACTTATGTGATTTAGACCACCTATTTGCATTTTAATGACACCTCTATTTTACTAATAATCCTTAAAACTATTTTTATTTTTTAAAAATTAAAGTCACTTGAACTAAAAGGCATTACAGATTTTATCTTTCATTTAAAAAACATTAAAGTTCTCATTTTTCTTTAAGTCAGTCAATTAGAGTTCATTTTATAGACACTGCACGCAACACACATAACTACACAGCAAACAGAAAAATACTCAGTTGTTACAAGATTTATTCCCTAATTGGATTATCGGTCTCTGGGTGAGGCCCTTTAAGATCAGGGCTAGGACAGCATGCAGTTTTTAGGGACGACAAAAACAGATTTTGAGAGGGATCTATCCACCATTAATTCCTGGAGTTCCATAAGGAAAAACAGATTTCTCCCAAAATGGGACTTGTGGTGCCTTTTCTGTTTTCCCAACGAGTTTCATGGTGTCAGAAGTTATCTTGGGGCCTCGTGTGCATTAAGTAATGCATGCATTAAGAGTGACAAAACAAAATGGAGAAAAAGAATTTAGTTGACTGAGAAAAAAACATGTTTCAGAAAAACAAGATCCAAGAAGAAAAAAACATAAAGGTCTCTTAAATATGCCTGTAACTTGGATATCTATCCACTTTTAATTAAGCTGAGTGCTCTTTAGGAAAATCCTTTTAAATCCCTTGTTACTCAACTTTAGCCACACCCAAGCAGTTAAGATTTTCAGCTTTTGAACTTTACCAAAAGTTACCTCACAGGTGAAACCAAGGAGACTTGGTTAGGTTATGACTTAACCGTGAGTATACAAGGTGTTTTCCAAGGAGCGATAAGCGGCTTTTGAAACCATTTTTGCAAAACTGTGACTGAGACAGGAGAAGAGATCCAACCCAACCAACTCCATCTTGCTTCCAGCCCCCAGGCTGTCCTTGCCCATCTCTGGGCATACATGGAACCAACTCTGGGAGGAACTTGGTTTACAGTTTATAGTTTAAAACAAAGTCAGTAACTGCCCTTTCTCAGAATAAACCTCCCTTTTGCCTAGGGACCAGACCAAGAAACTAGCCATGAGATTAGAAACCATGGCTCAGGAGTCATGCAGCTGGAGGCTACAAGATTTTGACCCTTCCTAAACTCCTTCCAAGATCAGTGCTTAAGATATTTTCAAACCCTGCCCTTGTTGGATCAACTGGCATCACCCAGATTGATAAATTGGCTTATCTGATTTTGTGGTCTTCACCCAGGAATTGATTTAGTATAAGAAGACAGTTTTGACTCCCTGTGATTCATCTCTGACTCTACCAGTCAGCATTCCTGGCTCACTGGCTTCCCCCACTACCAAGTTGTCCCCAAAAACTCTGCTCCCCAAATGCTTGGAGAGACTCATCTGAGCAACAACATAACTCCCATCTCCCACACAGCTGGCTCTGTGTGAATTACTCCTTCTCTACTACAATTCCCCTGTTTTGATAAATCAGCTTTGTCTAGGCAGCCTGCAAGGTAAACCCATTGGGCAGTCACACTATTGCAAAATCTAGAACATTTAAAGGCAACTTAGAGGAAGATTTAAGAAAGGCAGATAGAAGTTTTTCATGAAGGGGGAAGAGAATCAGCAAATGGTAAAAGTAAAGTATCTATTTCCCAAGCCAGAATTGAATCTGGGCCACCACTGTAAAATGGTGGTGACTAAAATGTAGTGTTGCCACATGGTTGCAGGTCATGTTCCCAAGGACATAAAACAAGGTAGAGGCCTGCAGCAAAGTTTGTTACTGACCATTTTGTTGGGGCTGGGTTCAACAGCAGACTTTGGGGGTCCTAGACCTGTATCCTAGGCTGAGATATGCTTTCTTTTGACAAAACCATACAGAAAGACACACAAAGCACAGCAGATTGGCTACAGCTTGAGACCAACCTTACAAATAGTTTTTCACTAATTAAAATTTTGCAGACAATGGAAATCGTGATCCTTATTATTCCTTTTACTGGTTTGCACAGGAAGAGAGAAGCCAAAATCCTGACTGGTTAAAAGAAAACATAAAAACTTTTACCCTTTTGCTGGCCTGTCAGGTTTCTGGGTTCCCTCCCCTTGAGCTCAACTTTCAGCCAAGCATTTTTTTTTTAAATTGCATTTTAGGTTTTGGGGTACATGTGAAGAACATGCAAGGTTGTTGCATAGGTACACACATGGCAGTGTGATTTGCTGCCTTCTTCCTCATCACCTGTATCTGGCATTTCTCCCCATGCTATCCCTCCCCAACTCCCCACCCCCGCTGTCCCTCCCCTATTTCCCCCCTATAGACCCCAGTGTGAGATGCTCCCCTCCCTGTGTCCATGTGTTCTCATTGTTCAACACCCACCTACGAGTGAGAACATGCGGTGTTTGATTTTCTGTTCTTGTGTCAGTTTTCAGCCAAGCATGTTAACGTTTGGGGAAATTAACTTTTCCAAGTTTGCAGAAACATTATAAAAGAAGACGTAGGAGCCATTTTAAACCATGAAAGGAGGAAGGAAAAATACCATAGAAAAGTCTAAGGGTTTGTGTGGTAGAACTGGAGTAGTTGATGATGTGAATAGGGGGGACAGGAAAAGCTGGGGCATCTGCAGGTTGCATTTGAGAATTTCCTGGGGGTTGTTTCTCTAGTTTGGGGGAATCATTCCCATTGGGCCCACCTGGTATGACTGCTAAAAGAGCTGAGTCGATTGTACAATGCTTGCAGAGGTCTCATAAGGACGCTATGCCCTTGTGCAAAATAAAATGATTTTCTTCAAAGTCTCAGGGCCAAAGGAATCCCAGTGCTTCACAATGCACTTCAGAGGAGCACAGGTTGAAGATGGTTTTTGACCCATCTAGAAAGAGAAGCAGCCAGAAAAAAGGCATCCCTTTAATCTCCTTCCTTTTGGTGTGACCCAAGATGGAGAGGAAGACAGTGGGGGTTTACCCCCTACTGTTTTCCCTCCTTGGTTCCTGGGGCCCCAGCGCCTTGTTAAACATGCTGTCTGTAGTTGAAGGCGTGACCTGTAGCCGTGGAGGTGGAGGAACTAAGCCACTGGGATTACTCACAGTTACCCATGTGACTCTAGTCTTCTGTTTATGATTTTCCTTTGACTTCTTAGACTTACCTGGCCTGTGTGGCTCCAGACAGACGGATCTTGAGAAAGACTGTGTAATAGTTGTATTTGGACAAAGCCCCTTTAATGGAGGGGGTGTATTAGATTGAACTCTAGATCCTGCTATTGTGGCTTACGCCAAAGTGTTTACCCTTAAGTCTCCTTACTGTGTAAGTACCATTTTAAATTGGAGACAGAGTAGGTGCTTTAAAAGAATGTAGGGACCAAATGGTGGTTTTCCTGCTGATAGGACACTATTGAGACTAAAATTTGGTTTCAGAGGACATTTTCCTCATCCTTGTGGAAGGACGAGTTTTTCCGTTTCGCAGAAAAGGCATAAAGCTTGGTGTCTAGTAGAGTAGCACAGAAAGGGAGGAGAATTGGGAAGTGTTCGGCAAAGGGCCAGCAATGTGCCTCATGGAGAGGATTCCTATTCCACTAGGTGGCGCTGTTGACCTTCAGATACTATGTGCTCTGCAGACCCAGCGCGGAGATGGTCACTGGGAGGCATGAGGGGAAGACCCTCTCTTCCTAGAAAAGCACAAAAACAGCATTCCCTTGAGCTGTATTTCCATTTACTATGGCCTTTGCTGATCTTTACTAGCAGGACTATTTCCCTGGACTGTAAAAATTTCCAGAGCATTGCATACAGAGAGATGATAGGAGACATGGCAATTGCAGATAGGAAAGGAGGAAATTTGAGACAGAGAAGCTGCAGATGTTATTGCTGATGGCTGGTCAGGCAGTCAAAGGCTGGGGTTGGTCCAGAAGCCTTCAGATAACACCAGGGCATAGTCCTGGCCAGAAATTGTCAGTCACTCCAGGACCCCTTTCAGCCCCATGTGACAGCTGGGTCCTTCATGAAGGGAAACTGGTTCGCAACATAGGCAATATGCCCAGCAACCCTAGGGCACTGGGGGATTCTCCATGTTCTCCCCAGCAAGCTTGTCCCCTGGTCTTGTAAGGCTGGCAGCCAGTCTAACCGTTTTTAAATGGCTGACAGAGGCCCAGTATTTCGTTTGATTTGATTTAAAAATGGAGGCCAAGAGCCTCAAAATGCAAAGACAGAGGTTGGGGTCCACTCCTATACTCACTCTTCTGATGATTATACCTGCATCCCAGATGGGGCCCCAAAGTGAAGCACTGTTGTTTGTGTCAGGTCAACACCCTAGGTTCATTGTCTCACATCAAGGAAATCGAGGATGTGGACACACAAGAAGTGAGTTTAAAAGCGTAGGTTTAATAAGTGGGAGGAAAGAGAAAAGCTCTCTCTTCTGCAGAGACAGAGGGACTTCGGAGTGGATCCTTCAGTTCTGTGGTGAAATGCATGGGGTTTCATAGATGAGCTTGAGGAGGTGGTGTCTGATTTACATAGGGCCCAAAAGATTGGTTGGACCAGGTGAGCTATTTTCATAGTATGTGAAGAAGCTGGCTGCCCACTCTAATCTTTTATTATACAAATGGATTGTCTACCAATCTGGTCAGTGCCATGTTGCCTGCTTCTTACTGCACATGTGATTGACAAAGGAAAGGGAAGATGGAGCCTCCATGTTGAATATGCCTAGTCCCCAGGTAGCCTTTTGGTACTGGCACAGCTGCCCATTCCCCATGCAAGCTGGCAACTTGCTTTTCTATGTCTGCAGCTTGACTTTTCATGCTGTTTTTTGTTAGAAAAGAAATAATTTTTGTCTAGCTCCTGTCTCAGTTCTTTCTTTCCTTCCTATTCTTCATTAGTGAAGATAATTTTCTCTGGTGATATGATTAGTTTCTTTCTTTGTATTTTTCATGGGCCCATTGTATGTTTTTTGGTTTGAGGTTACCATGAGGCTTGCAAATACTATCTTCAAACCCATTATTTTAAGCTGATAACAACTTAACACTGTTTTTACAAACAAGCAAGCAAGAAGAAAACTGGTAAGTACTCTGTATCTTAACTTTGCCCCCCTGCTTTTTAAGGTTTTGTTGCTTCTATCTTACTGTACTATGTCCTCAAAAGTTGTTGCAGTTATTATTTTTGATTGGTTCATTGCTTAGTTTTCTAGTTAGGATTAGAGTAGTTTACATACCACAGTTACAGTGTTACAATAATCTGTGTTTTCTGTGTACTTTCTATGACCAGTGAGTTTTACACCTTCAGGTGATTGCTTATTGCTCATTAATGTTCTTTTCTTTCCAACTGAAATAGTTATTACTCCCTTTAGCATCTCTTGTTGGACAGGTTGGCTGTTAATAAAATCCCTCAACTTTTGTTTGTCTGGAAAAGTTTTTATTTCTCCTTCCTGCTTGAAAGATATTTTTCTAGATATACTATTCTAGGGTGAAAGGTTTGCTCCTTCATTACTTTGAACATGTCATACCTCTCTCTTCTGGCCTGTAAGGTTTCCACTGAAAAGTCTGCTGCCAGGCATGTTGGAGCTCCATTGTATGTTATTTGATTCTTTTGTCTTGCTGCTTTTAGGATCTTTTCTTTGTTCTTGACCTTGGAGAGTCTGATTGTTAAATGCCTTGAAGTGGTCTTCTTTGGGTTAAATCTGCTCAGTGTTCTATAACCTTCTTATAGTTGGATATTGGTACCTTTCTCTAGGTTTGTGAAGTTCTCTGTTATTATCTCCTTGAATAAACTTTCTACCCCTGTCTCTTTCTCTACCTTTTCTTTAAGGCCAATAACCCTTAGATTTGCCCTTTTCAGGCTATTCTCTAGATCCTGTATGTGTCCTTCATTGTTTTATATTCCTTTTTCTTTTGTTTCCTTTGACTGTATTTTTTTTTTAATAATTTGTCTTCCAGCTCACTAATTTTTTCTTCTGCTTGATCAATTCTGCCATTAGAAGACTTTGGTGCATTCATCAGTGTGCCAAATGCATTTTTCAACTCCAGAAGTTTTGTTTAATTCTTTTAAAATTATTTTAATCTCTTTGTTAAATTTATTTGATAGAGTTTTGAATTTCTTTTCTATGTTACCTTGAATTTCTTTGAGTTTCCTCCAAACAGCAATTTTAAATTCTTTGTCTGAAGGGTCACATATCTCTATTTCTTCAGGAATGGTCCCTGGTACCTTATTTATTTCATTTGGTGGGATCTTGTTTTCCTAGATGGTGGTGTTGCTAGTAGATGTTCATCTGCGTCTGGGCATTGAAGAGTTAGGTATTTATTATAGTCTTTATGTTCTGGGCTTGTTTGTACCCGTCTTTCTTGGAAAGACTTTCCAGATAT
Source organism: Alouatta palliata (assembly GCA_004027835.1). Taxonomy (NCBI): domain Eukaryota; kingdom Metazoa; phylum Chordata; class Mammalia; order Primates; family Atelidae; genus Alouatta; species Alouatta palliata. Next base: position 84,404 of record PVKV010006066.1, read on the forward strand.
TTCAAAGGACTTGGATGTTGTAATCTAAGCTGTATATACTTTAGGAGGCACCACAAGCCCAGTAACACTGAATAGAATTCCACCAGACAATAATTTGAATTCACAGTAAGAAAGCAAAAGTTCTGGTAAAAATAATTACATAGATAAATATAGAAGACCGTATTTACATATTTTGGCTTGTTATTTGTTTTCCTCTTATCTTAAAAGACAACTGCATAAAGCAGAGGTTCCACCTTGATGGTCTTGGACAAGATTGGTGAGAATTCTCTGGATTACCAGGCAGACTTTTGTTCTCTTCCCTTACTTCTCTCAGATGGAGTCTGTCTCTCTCTGTTGTGAGCCACCTAATGATGGAGGTGGATGTGGCCACCACCTCTATGATTTCACTGGGCTAGACCTGAAACCAATACAGCACAGGGTCTTCTTGCTCAAGGCCTGCTGTGACCCCTTTCTGGGGAAGTGTTCATTCAAGGCCCTGGGGAATCTATAACCAGCAGGTGGCAAAGCCTGCCATACCGGTGTCCTTCTTTTCAGGGTGGCAATTTCATCAGGCCCTGGGTGGGTCCAGAGGTGCCATCTGGGAGTCAGGGATTAGGGTCAAAAACCTTAGAAGACTACTTGTTATTCTATTATACTATAGCTGCACCATCACTTAAACCACAAGATGCAGCTCTTCCCACTCTTCCCTTCCATTTCCAAAGGTGGAGGAGCCTCTATCAGGTACTATGGGTGGTCACTGGATTCTGGGTTCTTATGAAGGTGTGTTTTCTCTGTAGATAGTTGTTAACTACCTGTCCTTCCAGGGAGTAGGGCATGAGACAATCAGTGGAACCTTGTATACTACATTTCTCCTGTGGCTGTTTCTTTAAATTGAGACTAAGAATATATACTTTCAGAAATATAGTTGAAATTAAAGTTAATGTATTTCAAACACTGAAATTGGGCATGAATCCTAGCACATAGTGCGTAGCAGGTCAATGCCAGTTACAAAAATGTAGTAAAAACTTTTACAGTTCTCTCCTCCATTAGAGCAATGAGAATACTGGAAAGAATGGTCGGAGTCAATGTTTTCAGAAATCTGGAAATTAAGCAAAAGCTTTTATCAGTCCAAGAGTATTTATGACAGAAAAATGGCTAACTCTTAATAATAAGGAGGGTTATTGGCATATTAATTTACACTGCTTTTGTTTTCCCTTCAGAGCTTTTCTGTAGTCTTGAAAAAGAACAGCCTGCAATCACATTGATAACCAATAGCCTGGCAGCCACTGGGAGGGACAGAATGAGATTGGAGCTTTTTCAAAGCCCCTTTCCCAGATAATTGTTGTTATTTGACCTGTGTGGTCATTCCCTGGGAGACCTAACTCACAAGAGTATCTTTATTTGACTTGACTTGGAGCACTTTTCCTGGAGAAATTTGTCAAAAACAATCAGAGGCAATTCTTAAACATTGTAGCAGCTTTAGGCAACAGATTAAGTTAGGGAAAATAACAGGCTAACCAAAAGGCTTAAATACAAAAGCTGAGGAATGAATACCAGGACTGTGCATATGCTCAGTACTCTGCACATGTTCAAGAAAGACCTAGGAAAGCCATAAGCTCTCACCTGTGGCTTACCGTGTGGCCCTGTGAAAGCAGGATATGAAGGCTAAGGTAAAGCTTTAAGCTATCTGGCTGAGTAGTGAAGGCATGCCCCAAGACACACATAGAATCCCTTAGCAAAGACTGTAAGACTTATTGGCTCAAAGATATCTCTGTAAATCATTAACTTATCAATAATCTTATTGAGCAGGGACTTCAGTGACTGCATATAAGAAAATAATATATCTCATAAAATTAGTTTAAAAATGCTAATCCCATGAATAACAAAACAATGAACAGTAACGGTTATAAACATTGGAGATGAAAAGAAATATGATTTCCAAGATTGCCACATTGTATTAGTCTGTTTGGGCTGATATAACAAAATACCATAGACTGAGTGGCTTATAAACAATAGGAATTTGTTTCTTGAAGTTGTGAAATTTGGAAAGCGCAAGATCAAGGCACCAGCAGATTTGGTGTCTGGTAAGAGTCTACTTTCTGATTCTAGAGGATCGTCTTCTTGTTACAATAATTTAACATGGAGGAAGTAGCAAGGGATCTCTGTGGGGGGATCTCTTAGATACGGGTGCCTGTCTCATTAGTGAGAGCTCTGCTTTCATGATCTAATAATCTCTCAAAGCCCCAACCTCCAAATACCTTCACATTGGAGATTAAGTTTTAACACATGAATTTTTGGAAGGGCACAGACTTTTTGACCATAGTGTGTGTGTGCACACACACACACGTATACTTTTATGTAGGCATGTATATATATGTATATTCTAGTTTTCAACAGGAAAAATATGATACATGAAAAAAACAAAGTATGACCCATACATAGGGAAATAATGCAGTCAGTAGAAACTGTCTCTGAGGAAGCCCAGACTTCAGGCTTATAAACAAAGACTTTCAATTAGCTATTTCAAATATATTTAAGAAAATAAAGAAAATTATACATAAAGAACTAAAGAAAATTATCAGAATGATTTCTCAATAAATAGATCATTTCAATAAAGAGAAATTATAAAAAAATGAAAATTGTAGAGGTAAAATGTACAATAATTGAAATGATAATTCACTAGAGGAACTCAGTAGCAGATTTGAGTAGGCAGAATAAAGAATAAGTGACCTTGGGTAGACCAATGGGAATCATCCAGTCTCAGGAGCAGAAAAAGAAAGGAAGAAACAATGAACAGAACCCCAGAGACCTAGCAAGCACCGTCAAATATATGTACAAGGGGGTTTCTAGAGGTAGAGGAAAGAAAGGGGTAGAAAGAATATTTGAAAAAAAATATTGGCTTACAATTTCTCCAAATATGCATCCGAAAACCTCCTCAAATTCTAAGTAAGATAAATTCAAAGAGATTATGGGATCATAATCAAAATATCAAAAACCAAACACAGTGGGAGAATCTTGAAAGCAGCGAAAGAAAAGTAACATCATATCTAAGAGATTCGCATTAGCTAAACAGCTGATTTCTTGTCAGAAATGATAAAGGTCAGGCAGCAGTGGGATAATATATTCAGAGTACAGAAAGGGAAAGTTGTCAACCAAGAATTCCCTGTCCAATAAAATTACCCTTTGAAAATGAAGGAGAAATTAAGATATTCATAGGCAAAAAAAAGAACTGAGAGGCTTTATTGTTAGGAGGTCTTCTCTAAGAAATACTAAAGGAGTCCTTCAGGCTGAAATAAAATTCCACCAGACAATAATTTGAATTCACATGAAGAAAGCAAAAGTTCTTATAAACATAACTACATAGGTAAATATAGAAGACAGTATTTACATATTTTAGCTTGTTACTTATTTTCCTCTTATCTGATTTAAAAGATAACTGCATAAAGCAATAATTATAAATATTGTTGATGGATATGAAATGTGTAAAGATGTAATTTGTATGGCAATAACAGCACAAAGTAGAAGGGAGGAAGTAGAGCTATATAGGAGTGCTATTTTTACATACTATTTAAGTTGGTGTTAATTGGAACTAGATATAAAAACCTAATCCAAATATATGTTGTCTACAAGAGCCATCCTTTAGATTCAAAGGCCCAAATAAGTTGAAAGCAAAAGTGTGCAAAAAATATAAACCACACAAACAGTAAGCAAAGGATAGCTGAATGGTTATACTTTAACTAAGAGTAATATCAGACGAAATGAACTTTAAGACATAAATTGCTATCAGAGAGGAAGAAGAACATTTCATAAGGGTATACTAGTCAGTTTACCAAGAGCTGCTTGTAAGCAACAGAAATTTATTTCTAACAGTTCTGAAGGCTTGGGAAGTCCAAGATCAAGGCATTGGTAGATTTGGTATGTGGCAGAAGGGTCCATTTCCTGGTTCTAGATGGCCATTTTGCTATAATCTCAGATGGTGGAAGGGGCAAGAGATCTCTGGGGATTTCACCTTTTATAAAGGTGCTAATCCCATGTTATAATGTCTATAATAATTATAGACATATATGCATCTAACAACAGAGCCCCAAAATGTATGTCGTAAAACTCACACAGTAGAAAAGAGAAATAGACAATTCAACAACAGTAGGTGGAGACTTTGATATCTCACCTTCGATAGTGGGTAGACAGCTAGGCAGAAGTTCATCAAGAAAACAAGACTTACATACACAATGGTATATGCAACTATACATAACAGTACTCTGTTAGGTGTACACCTAAGTACATTTATACTATACTCTCTTCAACAACAGCAGACCATACAGTCTTTTCAAATGCACATGTAACATTCTCGAGGTTAGACCATATGTAACCTAAAACAAGACTCAATACACTTAAAAGAATTAATTAGACAAAGTATATTCTGCAGAATGTAATGAAATTACAAATCATAATGGGAGAAAATTTGGGACATTCACAAATATGTAAAGTTTAAAGAACACATTTTTAAATAACCAATGTGTCAAAGAGGAAATCATGAGGGAAATTAGAAAATATTTTGAGGTAAGTGAAGATGAAAACACCATAACAACCTATGGAACGCATCTAAATCAGTGTCTAGTGGGAAGTCTGTAGCTGTGAATGTGTGTATTTAAAAGGGAAGACGGATCTCAAATCAATCACTATACCTTCCCCCATTCAGACATTGGAAAACGAGAGCAAACTAAACCTAAAGCAAGCAGAAGGAAGGAAGTAGCAAGAACTGAGGCAAAAGCAAATGAATTAGAGAATTGAACAGAGAATAGAGAAACAAAACTGGAGGGGATTTTTTTAAAATATCACCAAAGTGGCAAATCTCTAGCTAGACCGATCAAAGAAGAAAAGAGATGGAAGACTCAAATGACTAAAATCAGGAATGAAAGAAAGATATTACTACTGACCTTACAAAAATAAAAAGGATTATAAGGCATACTATAAGTCATTACATGCAACAAATTATATGACTTAGATAAAATGAATACATTCTTAGAAAGACACAAGCCACTGAAGTCGACTAAATAGATTATCTGAATATACTATAATAAGTAACAATATTGAATTAGTAATAAAAATATTTATCACAAAGAAAACCCAAGGCAAGATGGCTTTACTGGTGAATTTTATTAAGCATTTAAGTAACAATTAACACCAATCCTCCACAAGTTTTTCTAAAAAATAGGAGAGAACAATTCCCAATTCATTCTATGGTACAAGTATTACCCTGATACCAAAATCAAACAAAGATATCATAAGAAAACTACAACCATCTCTTAGGAAAATAGATATTAGTACAAAAATTCTCAACAAAAGTCCAGCAAACGGCATCCAGTAGCCTATGAAAGGACTTATACATCATGACTAAGTGGGATTTACTTAGGAATGCAAGGTTTTTCAATATATGAAAACCAATCAATGTAATACCCCATGTCGACAGAATAGAAGTCATAGTGTTCAGTAACGATGGCTGCTATTATTGCTATTTTTCTTAGTTCTCCATTCACTGCTTACCCATGTTTTAAAATATAGTAGCAGTTACAGCTCTTATAATATATGATTTAAACAGCATTCCATTCTTGAGACTGCGGAGTAATTGCTATAAGTATGTTTGCAAGGTGGCAAAACATATTTGGTTCGCAAATTTTCACTGTCCTGAAAATTATGAGGGAAGAAAATTTGAAGTCTGTTTGTCTAGGTGAGGCTTTTTCCATTGAATGGCTGGTGGAATTTCTAGACTTCCAAGTTTCAAGGTTCATTTCTATGGATGGAATGTGTCCTGATGTGTTTATAGTACAGTTGAGAGATTGATTCAGAATCTCAGCCTCCTCTGTGACCTCAGACAGTGAAGAAACTTCCTCAGAGATATCTAGCCTGAATGAAACCCTATTTTTTAAAATCCACAAGCATTTAGAATCCTTCATGGTACCTAAGGGTTTATAAAAGGAGTGCTCTATTCCATAATATTTCAGGCTGGAGATGTAGGATGTTAATAGATTAAAATATAGGGGCTGAGCGTGATGGCTCACGCCTGTAATCCCAGCACTTTGGGAGGCCGAGGTGGGCAGATCACGAGGTCAGGAGTTCGAGACCAGCCTGGCCAACATGGTGAAACCCCTGTCTCTACTAAAAATACAAAAAATTTAGCGAGATGTGGTGGTGCACGCCTGTAATCCTAGCTACTCAGGAGACTGAGGCAGGAGAATATCTTGAATCCAGGAGGCAGAGGTTGCAGTGAACTGAGATCATACCACTGCACTCCAGCCTGGGCAACAGAGTGGGACTCTGTTTCAGAGAAAAAAAAAAAAAAAAAAAAAAGGCAGGGAAAAGAACTAATCAGGTGAAGATATGTTATTAATAGACGAATACTCCCAAATATCTGTTTCTAAGGAAAAATCTTTTAAAAAACAGAGATAATTAATCCCTGGGAGGGCAAAGCCTTACATATAATTATAGATCCTTTAATGCTCTTAGTATCTTTTCTAAACACTATGATTCAAGAGAAGCTGTTTTTTTATTTTAAAGACTGAACAAGAGAGGGGGTGTTGTTAGAATATTTGTGTCCCTTGTTCTATAATATAGATCTAGATGCCGGAGGAGATCTGAAGATTCTCTTTAGCAACTAAGGACTTTGGGTTTCAAATTCAACTAACATTTTCTTTCCCTTTAACTTGAACTTCAAAGGCACTGGAGCTTTGAAAATGCTTGGTGAATCCATTTGGAGAAATGGCTGTCATCTTGACATTCTATGCTTTTTTGTAAAATGTCCAGTCAATGGAGTCTTGAGTATATACATTACATAACATGCTATTTGAACGGGTACATATAATGGTTACTTTGTATTTCTGAATACATTAGCCATTCTCCTAAACTACAGAGACAATCACAGTAAGTTACCTAAAATTGTTTATTTTTAATCCAGTTCCTTACATTTCTTCTTTCTCCCAAGGGGTTTATAATTAAAATCATTAAAGTATTAGATCTGATATTTGATGGACAATGACTTCTAAATGTTTTAGGAAAATTTGCAGAAATATTTATTCTCCTCACTGTGTATTGATAGAACTACAATTTATCAGGAAAAGGTTAACATTTTATGGATTCCTGAGTCAATTTCTAGGCTTTTAAATGTGAAGAGAGTGCAGTAGGTGGATGGGTCGCTAAAGGTTTCCTCCAGGTGTAGGGCATATTAATTTATGTACATAAACAGAGATTGGCTTTCGTACAATCCCTCATTTCCTTGAAATAATACCCTAACTTTGAAAGTCTCCAGGGAAGAAAAAGAGGGAAAATTTCACCTCGTACTAGTTGGAGGAGGTATGAGAAACAACTGAAAATAAAGAAAGGCAAATTTAAAGTAGAGCTGACAGGATGTGTGACATTCACCGAGCTCAGGACAGGTCAGTATGGGAGGGAAGAGAAGGAGAGAATTTGGATTCTGTTTTTCAAAGGAAAACTTCAGCTGTAAGACTGGAATCCAAAAGGCAAGTACATTAAAATACAGGATCTGTAAGTAAAGAGTGTACCCTCTGCTGTAATTGGGAATCTATGTTGAACTGCAGGCTTCGGGGTGTTTTTTATTTTGACTCTGTTCATGTGTTCTCAGATACTGTTTTAACCAGGTGAGAACTTGTTTCTTTTACAATGGATGTGGTCTCGTGGCTGAATTTCTGCATCTCAGAACTCAGACTTAGCCCTCTTTCTTAGACAATCAAGACAGGTATTGGAAAAGATAAGACATGAAAGTTAACTTTGTCACTGTAGGGTGATTTTTTCTTGCCTACACTTGTATTAAGGTATGTTAAGGAAGGCCAGATGTGATGGAAAAACCTCACTGTGTTGTGCAGGCATTATTAGACCTGGACTTTCTTATTATTCTCTGTCACAAATAAATTAGCTGTGTTTTCTTGGACGTTACCTCTTGAGACTTCAGTTTCTTCATCTTTAAAGTACAGACAAGTTGATGCAATTTAAGACGCTTGAGGATTTTTAATGTGTAACAATTCTAGAGTCTTGTCCAGGTGGACCCTTGAACTCATTACATCTGACTCTGCATTTCTTAGCTTAGCAAAAGGAATGCCATTCATTTCTTATGGTCACCGGTGGTAGCTTTAGGTACTAGTCCACTTGTCCAAACTCTGGCACTGCTGAGTCCCAGAAGTAAACTGGTTAGATACTAGAGAAGCACTGATTAAGTGCTGAAGAGCTAGAGGCAGACATTTTATGCTTGAATACAGGCTTCTCTCTCTTTTTTTAAACTATAATTTTGGGTAAGTTGTTTTTCTTTTCATCACAGTTTATTTTTCTTTAAAGTATGGATAATTGTATACCACCTTCAAAGCACTGTTGTGAGAATTAAGTGAAAAAATGCATGGAAAGCATTTACTGTAGCACCAAGTACATGGCAATAAAATGAACAATTATTATAGGAAGTACAGAGTATAAAAATAAAACTCATGCTGGAAAGTAAGAATGGGGAAAAGCAGAGTTACAGTAAAAGTCTACATTTCAAAATGAGTATATGAAATTTAAAAACTAACAAAAGTTTCTCTGTTTGGGAAGAAGTTGGTTCATGTCCTTACCTCTCAATTGCAGTCTGAGGGCCCTTTTATGGGATATCAAGGTTTTTTTTCTAGGTTGACACTTTTCTCCATTTCTAATTTCTGTAAAAATATGGGTATTAGAGGATTGAAGTGGTAACAGGCACACTATTGGTATTTGGACTAGGACAGAAAAAGAAACTGATCCTGTGCTTGAGTTTGCCGATTAACAGTGAGCATTAAAGACGTCAATTTTGACATGAGACTGAGTTGTTCTGTTTGTATGTTTGTGTCTGCAGGGAAACAGGAAGGAGATGAAAATTGCAAAAAAGGATTGTTCTTTTTCTTTAAATATATTCTAATTACTTCAAGATATGCAAAAAAATTGAACTACTAAGTGAAATAATGAAAATAAATGAGTCAAGTTTGGGGTTTTCTGTCTGGTTTTGATCAGGAAGTTTAACCTTTGGCATAGACCTTCAGGAAGTTGTAAAAACATTAGTTGATTGTTGGTTCTCTCAAAGGCCATATCCTCTAAGGAAAAGTTGGCAATTAGAAGTGCATTCAACCTTACTCTCAAGAGTTCTTGTCCCTGAAAGGATTCTCTGGAGCACTGGGCTATCCAGAAGGGAGACCATGATCCTGGAGCTTGGAGCTCTTAGGCCAGCTTCTCAGTGAAGCATTTGCGAGATCACCAGGAAGATGTTACCTTTTCCTGCTCCTCATCAGGTGTCATACCTGCATGTAACGCGCAATTCATCTTACCTGTCACTGCCTTTGTGCTTTAAGATCACATAAAGATAAAAAAAATTGAAATCTAGGAAAAAGTGAGAGTTAATAATAGCAAAACTTAGTTTTAAGTACTTGCTTAAAGTTAATTGAATGAAATGTACGATCATTAAATGAAAATAGACTATTAAACAGATTATCATTGATTATTCACACTTGACTTATTGACTATCGTATTGATGGTATAAAACCAGAGACCCAACATCTGTGACTGGTAGACTAAAAATGATGTTAGGAAGATTCTAAAAGATCCATGGGCAGTCATGGCAGCCTCATCCTCTGTCCTGATCTTCTCAGAGCAGTTAGGGTCCAGTCAGGCTCTCTCCCTATGTCCATTTGGTGACAAAAATTTCATGAGCACGTCACAGCAACTATATCTAGGTATTTCCTGGATTCCCATCATGTACCAATGTATAATTCCCTCTATTTGTTTTTCTACATAGTCTGCTCAATTTAAACATTTATGATTTAAGCCTCAGGACTTCAAGAAAAAAATAGAAAATGTATTTCTTTTCTGACTATACAATTAGTTATGCAAGCTGTAGAAAATACTAAAAAACATAAAGAAATAAAAATCACCCATAGTTTCACATCCAGAAGTAAATATCCTAAATATATTATTTCCTTATCAACTTTTTTGTACACATATGTTTTAACATAGGTAAAACAAAACCTACATAAGCTTTTATAAGTGAAATTTTTGAACTTAAATTTTATTAAAATATACATATAAAACCTATAGTCTTAAAATACTGAATCTATAATTATTATCACTAACTTTTAACCTACTTATATAATTATAATTAAGATATACAGACTATTTTGTGTTTTTTTAGTTCATGTCATTTCATATATACATTTCAAAGTCTTATTAGTCTCCAAAACTATTACCTGTCATGACTGCATTAATTCATCATGTTGATGTCCAAGTGAAGTTTTGCGACAACTATCCTCTAGGAAATGAAATCTCTCTCTTCAGGGCGTCCTGTGTCTTCTAAGAATATTTTTGAGGTCAGGCTAATTAAAAACTAAGAAGTCAGCTAAAGAAGTTCACAGGTATCTTAAAAATCATGTGTTTCGGGGAATTAATAAAAAAAAAGAAGTTTACAGGTATCTATTCCTAGGGAGTTTTCGGAAAAGAAGGAATCATCTGTGAGATGACAGAGTACTGAAAAGGCAGCATTTCATACTATTTGATTATTTCATGCTTCTTTTTTTTCCTTTCTTTTTTCTGAAGGTAAAATATTCCTTCCTGGAGTTTTTATCACCCATACTACATAGATGGAGAATAAAAGGAATGTGACTGAATTCATTTTAATAAGTCTTACACAGAACCCCAAAATGCAGAAAGTCATGTTTATAGTATTTTTGGTTCTGTACATGATAACACTTTCAGGCAATCTGCTCATTGTGGTTACCATTACCACCAGCCAGGTTCTGAGCTCCCCCATGTACTTCTTCCTGACCCACCTTTCTTTGATAGACACAGTTTATTCTTCTTCTTCAGCTCCTAAGTTGATTGTGGATTCCCTTCATGAGAAGAAAATCATCTCCTTTAATGGGTGCATGGCTCAAGCCTATGCAGAACACATTTTTGGTGCTCCTGAGATCATCTTGCTGACAGTGATGTCCTATGACCGCTGTGTGGCCATCTGCAAACCTCTGCACTACACAGCCGTCATGAGCCACAGCCTGTGCATTCTCCTCGTGGCAGTGGCCTGGACAGGAGGATTTCTCCATGCAACTATTCAGATTCTCTTTACAGTATGGCTGCCCTTCTGCGGCCCCAATGTCATAGACCACTTCATGTGTGACTTGTACCCTTTGTTAAAACTTGTTTGCATGGACACTCATACCCTTGGTCTCTTTGTTGCTTCCAACAGTGGGCTCATCTGCTTATTAAACTTCCTTCTCTTGGTAGTATCCTATGTGATCATCTTGAGATCTTTAAAGAACTATAGCTTGGAGGGGAGGCGTAAAGCGTTCTCCACCTCTATCTCTCACATCACACTAGTTGTCTTATTCTTTGTGCCCTGTATATTTGTGTATCTGCGCCCAGTGACCACTCTGCCCATTGATAAAGCTGTTGCTGTATTTTATACTATGGTGGTCCCAATGTTAAATCCTTTGATCTACACACTCAGAAATGCTGAGGTAAAGAGCGCAATAAGGAAGCGTTGGAGGAAAAAAGTGATTTCAGGTAATGATTAAATAAGACTGTTGAGCACTCAACATGGAGTAATAGGTATCTAAACTTCTTGATTTGTACGTGAATATATTGACTGTAACAAGGGTTTGGCTAATGTTGCAGATAGTCACTAAAGCATAAAGCTAAAGTTTGCACTCTAAAGCTTACTGTTCTCTTATTCCATACTCTTGTCATCACCACTATTGCTTTTTAATCAATATGTATTCATCAGTTGCCTGGAAATCTCTAGATGCTAAAAAGTATAAATGTAGAATATTAGATTGATAGTAAAACAATCTTATGATATAACATTGAACAGTTGGTTACTGCTGATTATTGAAATTCACATGTTTAATAATATTTCTTTACTTTGGCTTAATATATACACACTTTGTTTTGTAAATTTTTTTGGTCACTGTATATTGGTCGTATTGTAAAAAGATGTCCTGTTCATTGAATGCCTGCAAGGTTGCATTATATTAAGTATCTTCCATACTGTATCAGTTAGGGATCACACAACTTCCCTGATTTGAGCAGTGAAAATTTACATAAAATTATTAATTATATTGAGGGATTAACTATAAAGAAGTGAAGGATGCCCTGTGACTGAGAGATGAGTATCTAAGGCACACATTCAGGGCTGGGTGTGGTGGCTCATGCCTGTAATCCCAGCACTTTGGGAGGCTGAGGTGAGTGGATCACAAGATCAGGAGTTTGAGACCATCCTGGCCAACATGGTGAAACCTTGTCTCTACTAAAAATATGAAAATTAGCTGGGCATGGTGGCACATGCCTGTAATCGCAGTTACTTGGGAAGCTGAGACAGGAGAATCACTTCAATCAGGGAGTTGGAGTTTGCAGTGAGCTGAGATGGCGCCACTGAACTCCAGTCTGGCAACAGAGCAAGATTCCATCTGAAAAAAAAAAAAAAAAAAAAAAAAAAAGGAACACATTTGGGAGCTGGGCTCCCTTCTCAAGGCTGAGATTCCAATATTTTGGAGAAAGTGTAGTTGTTGCCAGTTGGATGTTGGAGAAGTTTACTGGGTAGTCTTGGGCCAGAACTAGTTCATGGTAGCTGGACAGAAGCTGACCACAAGAAACCTGTCTGGGACTGGCCAGCTGGGAGCCTCCCGCTGGGATGCTGGTGGGTTGAGGCTGGTAAATGAGGAACTGTAGCCTGGACCTGCAAGCAGGAAACAACCCTCTGGGGTGTAGGTGGACCAAGGCTACCCCATCACAGATAAGCAGTTTTGGAAAACTGATTGCTGGAGTTCTGTGTGATTCATTGGAATCTCCCTGCAGAGGTACCACTGAAACTTGATGAGAAATTGTCCATGAAATTGTCAGTGAAACTCAATGGAAGTGAGCACCTCTGAATGTCTCTCCCTCCCTGTGCCCTGCCCAGCCAAACACACATGCTACTGGAAGCTACATAGAGCAAGATGAAAAGAGGAACATTTAAATCAGGAAGACATGCCCCTTTTGATTCCCTGTACTGACAAAACTTAACATCAAAGCAGACTAGGTGCAGAGAATAAATTCTTACAAGGCTTATTTTCATTAATATGGAGCAGGCAATGAAAGTTGTATTTGGAGCTGAGAGGCAATACATTGATAACTAGCACTCGAATTTTATCCTTAATTCTTATAATACATTTTACAGGATATTGAAGTGCATATATGTTGCATGATTTGACCAAACCTCAAGTTAGTGGCAGAATGAGGTATAAATTGAGATATGGCTCCTTATTCTACATACTTTGGTGGTACTAGGTAGCTGCTGCAACTATCTTTTTTTTGTAAAGCCTAAAAATGAAAAGAACACAATTAAAAGATTCTGTATAAACTAGTGTTATAATTTCATTTAATTTTACTATTATGCACTGGAATCTGATTAATCCTTTCACTGAAGATAGAGGATGAACAATTACTCAGAAGTGGTTTTATAGAAAAAAATTTTAACATTATTATTTAAACTTTTTAAAATTTTTTTTTTGAGACAGAGTCTGTCACCCAGGCTGGAGTGCAGTGGCACAATTTCAACTTACTGTAACCTCTGCCTCATGGGTTCAAGCGATTTTCCTGCCTCAGCCTCCCGAATAGCTGGAACTACAGGCGTGTGCTACCATGCCTGGATAATTTTTATATCTTTAGTAGAGATGGGTTTTTGCCGTGTTGGCCATGCTGGTCTCGAACTCCTGACCTCAAGTGATCTGTCTGCCCTGGCCTCCCAAAGTGCTGGGATTACTGGTGTGAGCCACCGCGCCTGGCTTATTTAAACTTTTAAGTAAATTTTCATGATTTGGCAATTGTAATACTCTTCAAAGCATGAAAGATCTAGTTTCTTCTCCTTTATCAAAAGGCGTATGATGGGTCCCTAGGCATTAGACTTTGGCACCAGAACGGGAACAGGAATGTGTAGAAATGTAAATTTATGAGACAATCTGAGATACATAGCATCCAAGGACAAAACCAGAATTGATATCCAAAGGCAATTTAAACTTCAATCTGGCAGAAAGGCAAAATCACTCATAAGTCACCAAGACAGGTACTGTATGAAGATATTCAAGAAAGTTTAGAGTGGTGGGTAGAAGATGGATCCAGGAGAGATCCCTGGGACACAACTTTCTAGAGTAGTGAAGAAATTAATAAAGATGAACAGACAGTTTGAATAGAAAGGTTGTCAATGAAGCTGGTAATGCTTGTTAAAACTTTCATAAGGATTCTCCACTGAGCATATACAGGTGGTCTTAGAGATGATCATTAGGTAAACAGCCTTAATAAAGATGGCTTATATGCACAGTGCACTTCATCATTTACGTGGGTTTAACTTTTTTCCACACATTTCTATTTCCTTCTATTACTCATGGAATTAAAAAGATTAAAAGCTGTTATCAGAGATATCTCATTCTCCATTCCTCTTTGTATCCCTGCATCTGTGTTCCTCAGACCACCGTGCCTCAACTTCCAGCTCTACCGTCCATATCCAGCACATTCCTGAATGTTTCTGTGCTTTGACTTAGCATTGATAATTCCATCAACTGTCATAGAGAAGCCAAACTACACTTAACATATTATGCTTTTCACGAGCAGTTTGGATTTAGAAGTATATTAATCACAAACAGTAGAAGCTTTTTTTCTTGGTATAATCCATTGTATGTGTTTAAAAATTTTTTTCCATAAGTTATTGGGGAAAGCATTATACCACTCATGGTTATAATATTGATAATATTAACTAAAACATACTGAGTATTAATGTCTTCTAAATGTTTTTTGCAGACAATCACAAAATAAACCCAGAAAATAGTACTATCATTTTTATACTAAGTTTACGTATTAGGAAATAGAAGCATAGGGAAGTTAAGGATCCCATCCAAGATCAAACAGTTTAATAAAGGGCATAGCCAAGATTAGTCACATTATATGAGTTAATTTTTTCTCCCCAAATTCTGAGCTGATGCCCTATGTTGTTATAATAAACGGTGTTGAACTAATAATCTCCTTTTGATATGACCATTGTGATTATAATTACTTTAATACTCCTTCAGAGGCAATTTGTATGGAGCAATTTCATTAGCAGCAACCCCCTGCCCCACCCACAACATAGTGACATTTTTGAACTCTCAAATATTAAGAAAAATATGGTATTGAATCATTGAAGGTACATCTGTTGTAGCTTCTCCCCTAGTCCCAGCTCTTTCCTCAACACCACCCAGCACCAAATCATGGGCCCCCAGACTCTGGCAAAATGTTGATAATGACAGCTACAGTGGCCAATTATATTAGATTTAGAATTAGAAATATATTTGATTAGAATCGTTGTTTTTCCACTTGCAACTTTTTAAAGCCAGAGCACGTTTCTTGGCACCTTTTGTGGTGTTTCCTCATCTATAAAGTGCAAATAACAATATCATCTTACAGATTGTTAGGAGAATTGATTGAGGGAACATGTGAGAAAACGTCTACCACAGTGCTGTGGATGCACATAGGACTTCTTTACTTTTATAAGTGTGTATACAGCTAGGAGATAGTAAGAATTGATCATTAGAACAATAAACAGAGAATCGTTACCCATGCAATAACCTCAGGAAGAATAATCGCCAACATTACTCTTGAAGAAGCGACAGTGACTCATATTGTCCGTATCAGTTGATCCCAGGAAGGATTCTTCATGTTAGTGCTTGGCTAAACAGCTAAAGGACTGTGCCATTTAGTATTCCTATTTATGCCCTTTGTGTATATGATGTGTGTTTAAATTTTGTTTTCATCTTTATGGCTAGTCTAATTATTAAGGGGGCATTTCATGGCAGAAGCATGGTACCCAGTGTCAGAGAGCTGGGTCCTACAAATTGCTTAATTTCTAAGAGCCTCAAAATTTTCAATTGTCAAGTTAGGTGAATTATATTTACTGACTATCTTTTGAAAAATTTGGATAAGGATGAAAGACCTTACTGTGTTTGAGATGTTGAAAAGTAATGATTACTGACTACTTAAAGTAACAGTGTTTAATAAACATCAGTAATAGTGGAAAACTTATCTTAGTAGCCTTAGTAAGTAGTTAGACGATCTTAATGATGTCTGGGAGTGTTCAGAAACAATCCTCTTCAAACTGATCTTCTCTTGGAATTGGTAAGTTTTAGTGTGAAAGACTGGACAATCTTTGGAAATAGCCTATTCAAATAATTCAGTGTTAAATCAACAGTTGTTAAGAAACTGTATACATTAAATGTGTAGTTTTTTGGTGTATCAGTTATAATTCAATAAAAAAAGTGTTCTTATAAGTATAAATCTTTTCATCTGGCCTAAGTCTCAAAAATTTTCACAGAAAACCTGGGACTTGAATTAAAATTGATTCACTGGAAATACATAAAGAATTGATTATCTGTTCCACAGTTCAAGAGGCTGAAGGTGGGGAGGAAACAGCTATAAATAGATCACTTTGCCCATGATTAATCTTGCTGTGGATAAGTGAACAAGAAAAACATTTCTGTATTGCACTGCATGAATATTTAAAGAGGTTTCCACAAAGATTCAGGGATCTTTTTTTATAGCTGCTGCTTTCTCTCCTAGGAATTAATTATCTCCTTTGATGGAAAGACTTTGGCACAGAAGCAGTATTCTGGAGAGAGATGTTTGAAAAAAAAAAAAATTCCTGAATGGGGAATTTCATTCCTTACACTTGGAACCTAATACTATGAGTCCTCTTTCTCTATCTGAACCTGGGTTGTTAAGAATGCTGAATGCTATGTGAGTAGCAAGGTAGTGTAACTTGTATGTGGACCTGTGATATAGTTTCTCTGTTGATACATGTCACAGGAAGCTTCTATTAAAAAAAAAAAAATCAACATTACACCTTTTTCTGGAAACCTGCTATTAATTGCTTGAGATCTAGAGCAGTGAGGGCATGAAACTAATTGTGACCATTTAATTAATTTTAAATTTGAAATTTAAAAATATTTAATTGACAAAGATTGTATATATCCAAGGTGGACAACATGTTGATTTGATAGCTGTGTACATTGTGTCATAGTTATTATAGAAAATTAACACATGCATTACTAATCATGCTATACATGAGATCCTCAGAACCTGTTCATCTTATGGATGAAAGATTGTTCTCTTTGATAAACACATTCCCATATCCCTCATCCCCCAGGCCCTGGCAACCATCATCCTACCATCACTCTCTCTGTTTCTATGAGTGTGACTGTTTTAGATTCTTCATATATGTGGGATTATACAGCATTTGAATTTCTATATATAGCTTATTTCACTTAGCATAGCGTCCTCTAGGTTTTTCTACGTTGTCACAAATGGCAGGATCTCCTTAAGGTCAAAAAAATTTCCTGTAGAATTTTTTTAAAATTATACTTTAAGTTCTGGGGTACATGTGCAGATTGTGCAGGGTTGTTACACAGGTATACACATGCCATGGTGGTTTGCTGCTTTTATCCCCCCATTATCTACATTAGGTATTTCTCCTGTTATCCCTCCCTAATCCCCCCATCCCCTGCTATCCTGCCCCTAGCCCACCCCCACCCCAAACAGGCTCCAGTGTGTGATGTTCCCCTTGCTGTGTCCATGTATTCTCATTGATCAATGCCCACTTATGAGTGAGAACATCTGGTGTTTGGTTTTCTGTTCTTGTGTCAGTTTGCTGAGAATGATGGTTTCCAGCTTCATCTATGTCCATGCAAAGGATAAGAACTCCTTTTTATGGCTGCATAGTATTCCATGGTGTATATGTGCCACATTGTCTTTATCCAGTCTGTCTTTGATGAGCATTTGGGTTGGTTCCAAGTCTTTGCTATTGTAAACAGTGCCACAATGAACATACGAGTGCATGTGTCTTTATAATAGAATGATTTATAATCCACTGGTTATATACCCAGTAATGGGATTGCTGGGTTGAATGGTATTTCTATTTATAGATCCTTGAGGAATCACCACACTGTCTTCCACAATGGTTGAACTAATTTACACTCCCACCAACAGTGTAAAAGTGTTCCTATTTTTCCACATCCTCTCCAGCATCTGTTGTCTCCTGATTTTTTAATGATCTCCATTCTAACTGGCGTGAGATGGTATCTCAATGTGGTTTTGATTTGCATTTCTTTAATGGCCAGTGACGATGAGCAGTTTTTCATATGTCTGTTGGCCACATAAATGTCTTCTTTTGAAAAATGCCTATTTATATCCTTTGCCCATTTTTGATGGGATTGTTTGTTTTTTTCTTGTAAATTTGTTTAAGTTTTTTTTGTAGATTCTGGATATTAGCCCTTTGTCAGATGGGTAGATTGCAAATTTTTTTTCCCATTCTGTTGGTTGCTGGTTCACTCTAATGATAGTTTATTTTGCTGTGCAGAAGCTCTTAAGTTTAATTAGATTCCATTTGCCTATTTTGGCTTTTGTTGCCATTGCTTTTGGTGTTTTAGTCATGAAGTCCTTGCCTATGCCTATGTTCTGAATGGTTTTGCCTAGGTTTTCTTCTAGGGTTTTTATGGTGTTAGTTCTTATGTTTAAATCTCTAATCCATCTGGAGTTAATTTTTGTATAATGTGTAAAGAAGGGGTCCAGTGTCAGCTTTCTGCATATGGCTTGCCAGTTATCCCAACACCATTTATTAAACAGGGAATCCTTTCCCCATTGGTTGTTTTTGTCAGGTTTGTAAAAGATCAGATAGTTGTAGATGTGTGACATTACTTCCAAGGTTTCTGTTCCATTCCATTTGTCTGTATCTCTGTTTTGGTACCAGTACCATGCTGTTTTGATTACTGTAGCCTTGTAACATAGTTTGAAGTCAGGTACCATGATGCTTCCAGCTTTGTTCTTTTTGCTTAGTATTGTCTTGGCTATTCGAGCTCTTTTTTGGTTCCATATGAAGTTTAAGGTGTTTCTTTTCCAGTTCTGTGAAGAAGGTCAATGGTAGCTTGATGAAGATAGCATTGAATCTATAAATTACTTTGGGCAGTATAGCCATTTTCATGATATTGATTCTTCCTAACCATGAGCATGGAATGTTTCCCCATCTGTTTGTGTCCTCTCTTATTTCCTTGAGCAGTAGTTTGTAGTTCTCCTTGAATAGGTCCTTTACATCCTTTGTTGTATTCTTAGGTATTTTATTCTCTTTGTAGCAATTGTGAATGGGAGTTCACTCATGATTTGGCTAGTGCCAGTTTTCAAAGGGAATGCTTCCAGGTTTTACCCATTCAGTATGATATTGGCTGTGGGTTTGTCATAAATAGCTTTTATTATTTTGAAATACGTTTCATCGATATCTAGTTTATTGAGAGTTTTTAGCATAAAGCACTGTTGAATTTTGTTGAAGGCCTTCTCTGCATCTATTGAGATATCATGTGGTTTTTGTCTTTGGTTCTGTTTATGTGATGGATTATGATTATAGATTTGTGTATGTTAAACCAGTCCTGCCTCCTGGGATGAAGCCTACTTGATTGCGATGGATAAGCTTTTTGATGTGCTGTTGCATTTGGTTTGCCAGTATTTTATTGAAGATTTTTGCATCTATGTTCATTATGGAAATTGGCCTGAAGTTGTCTTTTTTAGTTGTGTCTCTGCCAGCTTTTGGTATCAGGATGATGTTACTCTTATAAAATGAGTTAGGGAGGATTCCCTCTTTTTGTGTTGTTTGGAATAGTTTTGAAGGAATGGTACCAGCTCCTCTTTGTACCTCTGGTAGAATTTGGCTGTGAACCCATCTGGACCTGGATTTTTTTGTTGGTAGGCTATTAATTGCTGCTTCAACTTCAGACCTTGTTATTAGTGTATTCAGGGATTCAACTTCTTCCTGGTTTAGTCTTGGGAGAGTGTAAATGTCCAGGAATTTATTCATTTCTTCTAGATTTACTGGTTTATGTGCATAGATTTGTTTGTAGTAATATCTGATGGTAGTTGTATTTCTGTGGAACTGGTGGCAATATCCCCTTTATCATTTTTTATTGCTTATTCAATTCTTCTCTCTTTTCTTTTTTTAGTAGCCTGGCTAGCGGTCTATTTTGTTGATCTTTTTGAAAAACCAGCTCCTGGATTTATTGATTTTTTGAAGGGTTATTTGTGTCTTTATCTCTTTCAGTTTTGCTGTAATCTTAGTTATTTCTTGTCTTCTGCTAGCTTTTGAATGTGTTTGATCTTGCTCCTCTAGTTCTTTTAATTGTGATATTGGGTGTCAATTTTAGATCTTTCCTTGCTTTTCATGTGGGCATTTAGTGCTATAAATTTTCCTTTAGACGCTGCTTTAAATGTGTCCCAGAGAGTCTGGTCCATTGTGTCTTTGTTCTCATTGCTTTTGAAGAACATCTTTATTTCTTGCTTCATTTCATTATTTATCTAGAAGTCATCCAGGGGCAGGTTGTTCAGTTTCCATATAGTTGTGCAGTTTTGAGTGAGTTTCTTAATCCTGAGTCCTAATTTGATTGCACTGTGGTCTGAGAGTCTGGTTATTATGATTTCTGTTCTTTTGCATTTGCTGAGGAGGGATTCACTTCCAATTATGTGGTCAGTTTAGAGTAAGTGCGATGTGGTGCTGAGAAGAATGTACATTCTCTGGATTTGGGGTGGGTGGAAAGTTCTGTAGATGTCTATTCAGTCTACTTGGGCCAGATCTGCATTCAAGTCCTGGATATCCTTGTTAATTTTCTGTGTCATTGATCTAATATTGGCGGTAGAGTGTTTTAAGTCTCCCACTATTACTGTGGGAGTGTAAGTCTCTTTGTAGGTCATTAAGAACTTGCTTTATGTATCTGAGTGCTCCTGTATTGGGTGCATGTATATTTGGAATAGTTAGCTCTTCTTGTTGCATTGATCCCTTTATGATTATGTAATACCCTTCTTTGTCTCTTTTGATCTTTGTTGATTTACTGTCTGTTTTTTCAGAGACTAGGATTGCAACCCCTGCTTTTCTTTGCTCTCCATTTGCTTGGTAAATCTTCCTTCATCCCTTTATTTTGAGCCTGTGTGTGTCTTTGCATGTCAGTTGGTCCCTGGATACAGCATACTGATTGATTTTGATTCTTTATCCAGTTTGCCAGTCTGTTTCTTTTGATTGGGGCGTTTAGCCCGTTTACATTTAAGGTTAATAATGTTTTGTTTGAATATGATCCTGCCATTTGATACTACCTGGTTGTTTTGCCCATTAGTTTATGCAATTTCTTCATTGTGTTGATGGTGTTTACAATTTGGTTTGTTTTTTGCAGTGGCTGGTATTGATTATTCCTTTCCATGTTTAGTGCTTCCTTCAGGAGCTCTTGTAAGGCAGGCCTGGTGGTGACGGAATCTCTCAGCAATTGCTTGTCCATAAAGGGTTTTATTTCTCCTTCACTTATGACGGTTAGTTTGGCTGGATATAAAATTCTGGCTTGAAAATTCTTTTCTTTCAGGATGTTGAATATTGGACCCCACTCTCTTCTGGCTTTTAAAGTTTCTTCCCAGAGATCTGCTGTGAGTCTGATGGGCTTTCCTTTGTGGGTAACCCAACCTTTCTCTCTGGCTGCTCTTAGCGTTTTTTCCTTCATTTCAGCCCTGGTGAATCTGATGATTATGTGCCTTGGGGTTGCTCTTCCTGAGGAATATCTTTGTGGTGTTCCCTGTATGTCCTGAATTTGAGTGTTGGCCTGCCTTGCTATGTTGGGAAAGTTCTCCTGGGTAATACCCTGAAGAGTGTTTTCCATCTTGGTTTCATTGTCCCTGCCACATTCAGGTACACCTATCAAACGTAGATTTCGTCTTTTCACATAGTCCCATATTTGTTGGAGGCTTTGTTCATTTATTTTCACTCTTTTTTTCTCTAGTCTTGCCTTCTTATTTTTCAGCTCCATCAAGTCTTTTATGTTCTTCTCTAAGCTGGTTATTCTAGTTAGCATTTCGTCTAACCTTTCTTGAAGGTTCTTAGTTTCTTTGCATTGGGTTAGAACATGCTGCTTTAGTTCAGAGAAGTTTGTTATTACTCACCTTCTGAAGCCTACTTCTGTCAGTTTGTCAAATTCATTCTCCATCCTGTTTTGTTCCATTGCTGGTGAGGAGTTGTGATCCCTTGAAGGAGAAGAGACATTCTGGTTTTTGGTGATTTCAGCCTTTTGCGCTGGTTTCTTCCCGTCTTCATGGATTTATCTACCTTTGGTCTTTGAAGTTGGTGACTTTTGGATGGAGTCTCTGAGTGGACGTCTTTTCTGTTGATGTTGAAGCTATTTCTTTCTGTTTTTTTAGTTTTCCTTCTAACAGGCCCCTCTGTTGCAGGTTTGCTGGAGGTCCACTCCAGACCCTGCTTGCCTGGGAATCACCTGTGGGGGCTGCAAAATAGCAAAGTTTGCTGCCTGTTCCTTTCTCTGGTAGCTTCATCCCAGAAGGGTACCTGCCAGATGTCAGCCAGAGCTCTCCTGTATGAGGTGTCTCTTAGGATATACAGGGGTCAGGGAGCCACTTGAGGAAGTAGTCTGTCTCTTATTAGAGCTCAAGTACTGTGCTGGGAGCTCCATTGCTCCCTTCAGAGCTGCTAGGCAGGGATGTTTAAGTCTGCTGAAGTCAACTCAGAACCACCCCTTTTCTCAGATGCTCTGTCCTGGAAAGGCGGGGCTTTATTTATAAGTACCAGATGGGCTTCTGCCTTTTTTCAGAATTGCCCTGCCCAGCAAGAAGGGAGTCTAGTCACAGTCTGCCTGCAGAGGCCTTGCTGAGCTGCCATGGGCTCTGTCCAGCTGCTTTGTAAACTTCCCAGTGGCTTTGTTTACACAGGCAAGGTTAGAACTGCCTCAGTGTTGGCAGACACCCCTCCCCACCTAGCTTGACCATCCAGGATTGAGCTCAGACTGCTGTGCTGGCTGCAAGAATTTCAAGCCAGTGGGTCTTAGCTAGCTGGTCTTTGAGGGGGTGGGATCCAGTGAGCCAGATTACTTGGTTCCCTGCCTTGAACCCTCTTTTTTTCAGGGGAATGAGTGGTTCTGTCTCACTGGCATTTCAGGCACTGGCTAAAATGGCCACCCAGTTTTGTGCTGGAAACCTGGGGCACTGATGTTGTAGGCACCAGTGAGAATCTCCTGTTCTGTGGGTTGTAAAGACCGTGGGAAAAGCCCAGTATCTGAGCCGGAGTGCTGGAATGTCCAGAAAAGACCCTAGTGGCTTCCCTCGGCTAGGAGGGAGTTTTCCAGCCCCTTGCACTTCCTGGGTGAGGCAGCACCCCACCCTGCATTGGTTTCTCCTCCTTGGGCTACGCCCACTGTCTAACCAGTCCCATTGAGATGAACCTGGTACCTCTGTTGGAAACGCGGAGATCACTCGCCTTCTGCATTGGTCTCGCTGGGAGCTGCGCTCCGGACCTGTTCCTATTGGCCATCTTGGCAGAGGTATCCTCTTGTAGAGTTTTTATCAATTTAGATTGTGGATCTTTTTAAGGTCATTTGCGTGTGTGTGTGTGTGTGTGTGTGTGTGTGTGTGTGTACGCACATTACATGTGGTAATGGCTGAAGTTCTTTTTTTCATATGGGGATCCGATTGACTCAGAATAATTTGCTGAAAAATATGTTTTTTCCCCCATTGAGTTACCTTGCCATTCTTTTAAAATTTTATAAATTTAGGTGTACATTTGGACATTCTAGTATATTTTAGTGAGCTATATTTTTATCCTTCTGCCAATATCAAACAGTATTGATACTGGTGCATTATACTAAATCTTGAAATTAGGTAAAATAAGAACTAAACTTTCTTCTTTTTGAGAATTATTTGCTATTCTTGTTTCTTTTAAGTTTGCACATTTGTATATAAATTTCAAGATAAACTTGTCAACTTCTCCAAAAATTCTGATTGGAATTGAATTGAAAATATGGAATTGATATAGTAAAAGTATTGTTTTCTAATCTATTAATATGATATATCTCTCCATTTATTTACGCATTTAATTTCCCCGACCAGTGTTTTCTTTTCTTTTTTTTTCTTTTTTTTCTTTTTTATATATACTTTTTATTGCATTTTAGGTTTGAGGGTACATGTGAAGAACATGCAAGATTGTTGCATAGGTACACACGTGGCAGTGTGACTTGCTGCCTTCCTCCTCATCACCTATATCTGGTATTTCTCCCCATGCTATCCCTCCCCAACTCCCCACCCCTCGCTGTCCCTCCCCTTTTTCCCCCCAAATGACCCCCATGTGAGATGCTCCCCTCCCTGTGTCCATGTGATCTCCTTGTTCAACACCCGCCTATGAGTGAGAATATGCGGTGTTTGATTTTCTGTTCTTGTGTCAGTTTGCTGAGAATGATGGTTTCCAGGTTCATCCATGTCCCTACAAAGGATGCGAACTCATTGTTTTTGACGGCTGCATAATATTCCATGGTGTATATGTGCCACATTTTCCCTGTCCAGTCTATCATCGATGGGCATTTGGGTTGGTTCCAG